>JAODAL010030727.1:0-49507 GCA_025379985.1 Phyllomedusa bahiana
GAAAATTTCAAGGAAAATTTTTGGCACCTATCAATTCACCGGTGGTGCTACACAATTGCGTATTAAAATTTTTAACTGAAAAAGTAAAACAAACCAACAAAGCTGGCCTCCCCCAAAAGGGTAAAAAAAACCAAATTTTTCTAAAAATTATTCGGTTTAATCCCAAAGGAATTTTTGGAAACCTTCAAATTCCCTTTTGGGGACTCCCAAAATTGTTTTGAAATTAAAATTTTAATGAAAGGTGCCCCCAATGAAAAAAGCTGTAGTGGCCAAATTTCAAAAAAACACGTATCTGAAATTTATTCGGATAATACAAGGTTTTTTTGGCCCATTTTTTAAAATTCCCCTGGGGTTGACTAAAAAATTTGAGTATTCACATTTAAGTGAAAGGGGGCCTCAATGAACAAAGCTTTAGGGGCCCCAAAGTGAAAAAAACATTTAAATTTTAATGTATTCGGTTTTAAAAGGTTTTTTTTTTGGCCCCCTATCAATTCCCCCTTGGGGTTAACTAAAAATTTTGAAAAAAAAAAAAATTTAAACTGCAAGGTGGTCTATCAACAAATCGGGACTGGGCAAATTTTGCAAAAAAACACGTATTGTAATGAAAGGAAAATAAAAGGTATTTTTTGGCCCCTTTTTCATTTCACCTGTGGTGATACAAAATTTTTTCAATTCACAATTAAGTCCCAAGGGCCTCAATGAACAAAGCTTTTAGTGCCCCAAAAGTAAAAAAAAACACGTATCTGTTATGTTTTTGGGATTTAAAAGGTATTTTTTGGGCACCTATAAATTTTCCCCCTTTTGGTAACTAAAACCAATTGCGGGATTCAAATTTAAAAAACCTGCAAGGGGGCCCTTTTAAACAAATCTGGCCCTGGGCAAAAGGGGACTTTAAACCCGGAAGGCCCTTTAAAATTCTCCCCTTTAACTACATAAAATTTTCCAATCTCTAATCTAAATAAATTGAAAGGATCACACAAACAAAAGGGGCTTTCTCTGTGAAAAAAAAAAATTAAATTTTTCCCGCGAGCTGTTTGGCACAAGCAAGCCACGTCCTTCGGGCTCGGGAGACCTGAGCGACACTGGGGCTGAACGGAAAAAAGGGTGTTCTATTTAAAAACGAGGCCCATGTATTTTTTAAACCCAATTTCGAAACCAACACATCCCAGTCATGACGCCCGCAAAAACACATCCACCCTGCTCTATTCTGAAAAGCTGATTTGCTGGCCCGCCAAAATGACGGAACCCGGGCCAAAAAATGGCGCGATTTTTTTGATAAATGCACAGTTTTTAAAAACCAAAAATTATTGCTGATCAAAAATTTTCGTCAACAAAAAAACTGTCCCGTTTTCAATTTTTGTCGATAATAATACCAAAAATTTGATCTTTGACTCTGAGAGAAAATGGGAAACTGGGGAAACCTTGGTGGTGGGGGAGGAGGGGCGGGAGACAAAGGGGGGTGACAGGGTTGGGGGCCCCGGGGCCTCGGTCGGGCCCTTTTTTTGGCCCAAAGTTTTTGCCCCTTTTTTAAACTCTTTTCATTCCTGCATGGATTTAACATTTTGGTGGGGGAAAACACCAAAAGATTTTTTTTGCCTCTACTTATGTTTTTAAAGGAAAAAGGGGGCATTTGACATCGCTGGGTGAATCAGAGGCTTAGCTCAAAAAAGGGCCCTAGGCTTGAGAGGCCCGGCCCCTTTTTTGCACGATAAACAGGAGCGGGTTTTCCGCTGACCGGGCGGGTTTGGAATCATATCAGCAGACTTCTGCGCCCCCCTTTCCTTTTTTAGGGGGGCCCCCGAACGGGAACAAACCCCATCGTTTTCCCTCCTGTCCATTGATGAAGCCCCTTCGCCAAAAAAATTTGCTAAAAAGGGCCCCAGGGTTGGGAATCCGAATTTGTCATCACATCTAACACGGGGTTCCCTTTCGTCCCTGACATTCGAACCAGGAGTTGGCAGGTTTACAAAGCAAGGGGGGAGCAAGGCTTTGCCGACCGCCGGGGAAATTTTTGCCGATTGACCAGCTTCCTTCTCCTCCTTGTTGGCATCAGAAACGGGCTTCCCAACAGAGAAAAATCATCCTTTTTGGGGCTCTTGGATCTTTTAAACATGTTTTTCTCCCCCAAACCACATTTTGTCATCAAAAGGTCTTCAAAAATTTTTTTTATCCACATTGGTTGGTACACATTTAAACATTTGTGCTGCCTTCCTTCATTTTTGGCGGATGTGATGATCCGGGGATGACGAACATTTGTGGCCTTTTTGACTGGGGGAAAGAGGAGGAAAAGACTGCGGATGCGGGTTTGCATTAACCATTGAAGAACAGTTTGGCGACGCTTTTTTCGTTACGGGATTCCCCAGGGCCCGCCCCAGCATGACGGCCTGAAGGTCCTGAAACCCCGACAATCCGCGGGCTTGTGGGGTTTGTCCCCAAAGACGGGAAAGGGAAAACATTTTTTCTCTCGAACCTCTACCCCCATGTCCTCCCCCCCTTCTTTGCTCGCTTCCCAAACCTGCATTACGCCCAAAGTTCAAAAGAAAAAATTTGAGAGGGGTGGAAGATTTTTGGAAAAAGCCTTTTATTAAAAGAGGGGCAAATAAAGGGTTTAATCTCAAATCCCTCAAATCAAAAAAAATTTTCTCATTCAAATTTTAACTCAAGGTGGCTCTATAAAACCCAAATTTCTGGACGGGGCAAAAAGGCAAAAAACAGTATCGGGAAATGTAAACGGAAAAATTAAAAGGTTTTTTTGGCACCTATAAAACCCCCGTGGTGACAACACAATTCCCTGGTTTTAAATTTTTAATTTCAAGGTGGCCCCTATCAAAAAAAATCTGGACTGGGAAAAAGGGAAAAAAAAAACACTTTCTGAAATGTTTTGGGGATAATAAAAGGTATTTTTGGCACCTATAAAATTTCACCTGTGGTGACTGAAACAATTGTTTGGTTTCAAATTTAACTGAAAGGTTACCTCTATAAAAAAATCTGGACTGGGCAAAAGGCAAAAAAACACGTACCCTAAAAATGTATCGGATAATAAAAAGGAAATTTTTGGCCCCAAATCAATTCACCTGGGGGGACGGGCACAATTTGCGGATTAAATTTTTAAAAAACCTGCAAGGTACCTCATCAACAAATTTGGATTTGGGCAAAGTGAAAAAAAAACACGAAACTAAAAATGTATACGGATAATAAAAGGTATTTTGGCCCCCTATCAATTCCCCCTGGGGGTGATTTCAAAATTCCCGGATTAAAATTTAAACTGCAAGGTCCCCGCTATCAACAAAGCTGGAGGGGGCAAAAGTCCCAAAAAAAAACACAAAATCTGAAATATTTTAGGTTTTTTTTAAAAGGTTTTTTTGGGAAACCTACCCAACCCTGTGGTGACTAAAAAAATTGCGGGAAAAAATTTTAAATTTGAAAAAGGAAACCTCTATCAACAAAGATAAAACGAGCAAATTGAAAAAAACCCTCAATCTAAAAAGTATAGGGGAAAAAAAAAGGGAGTTTTACACCTAAAAAAATAGGGCCTGCAGTTATTTGAAAAGATCTGTTTTCCTAATATAAGTTTAGGCTGCCCAATATCCAAAATAAAATGTCAACAGTAAACTGTTAATAATAAAAACATTGCAATGCAATTTTTGGGAAAAACAATTAAACCAGTAAATTTTTAAAGGGGCCCTTTTCTTCCCAAACCCCCCGACTTTACAGCGGGAAATTCCCTTTAAAAAATTTTCGCCTAACTACCTAAAAACTTCAAATCTCTGAACTAACGAGTTCTTTTGTAAACACAGCTTTAAAAAAAGAGCGTCTCTGTGAAAAAAACAAATAATTTTGCTGAGCTGTTTGCACAAGGAGAGCGCACCGGGCCCACTGCTTGAGGGTACTGACACACACTGAGGCAGGAAAAAGGGAAAGGGGTGTTTAAAGTAAAAAAGGGGGGCATGTGATTTTTCCAAACCAAAGCAACCCTACACTCCCAGTCATGACGTCCCCACACAAACTCACCCTGCTCTATTCGTAATCTGGGTTTGCTGGCCCCCAAAAAGACAGGAACGCCGAAAATGGCACAATTTTTAAAAGAATTTTGCACAGATTTTAAACCCAAAAATTTATTGCTGATCTAAAAAATCCCGATAAAAGGAACACCCTGGGCCCAATTCAACTTTGCGATAATAAACGCCAAAAAACTAAATAACAAATAGTTTGTTGATCCAAGGGGTTTTTTTGAAAGCCAGAATTTGGTTCAGGGAAAGGGAATTTTTTTTCCCCAAAAATGAGGAAAAATTTTTTTTTCTACCTCAGGGGGGTTTTTTCCTTTCCCCGGGGATCAATACTTAAACAAAATAGGCTGAAAAATGGATGGCGTTTTCTTTTTCGGCCTTACAAACTATTAAACTATGTAATGAAATTTCCCTGTAAGAAAACCAAACCCCCCCCTTTGAGCAGTTTTTTCTCTGTGAAGGATTCCAAATTTTTCCTTTTTTTAAATTCTCTTTTTTAAATTCCCTTGATTGACTTCTCCTTGCCCTCTTTTTGCTACCCACAAATAAGAGTTAAAAAAAAGGGTTTTAAAGGGAAACCAAAGCACGAGAAAAAAAACTGCAACATTTATCAGAGCAATTAACTTCCTTGGGGGAAATCGTTCAGGGCCCTAGGTTTCCCCCGGGAAAAAGAAAATCCCCCCCGAGGAACATTAATTTAAATTTCGCTGGACGGGGGTTTTTACCACCAATTAAACCAAAAAAACTGTCCCCTTTTATCCCGTGGGGCTTTTGGATAGTACGGATGCCTTGGGCCAGCATGCTGTTTACATAGAAAACCCTCTATACTCCCAAAAACTATTTGATTTTTTCCCCCACTGTAAAATTAATATAAAAACTATTACAATGATATCCTAACCAAAAAAAATTTACATTAAAAAACAATTTTTGTTTTCAGTTTTCCTCCAAATTTTTTCCGCGGGGTAACTTTTCAGCTCAAAAAGAAAATTAAAAAAAACCAAAAGGGGAAAACTCCGAGGGCTATTGATTTTTTTGCCATGTCCCCCTTTAAATTTTTGGTTCCCCTAGATATTTCAGCTTTATCATCTTTATTCTAAGATGTAAACCCTTGATGCAAACCTTCCATCCATAAAGATTGACTCAGTTCATGACAGAGCCTCATCTCTATTTACTAAGATCCTACAACTGCACAAACAGATATCATTCAGTCAACGCGGCTTCATCATACACCGACATGTACAGTATAACCAACAGGATCACTCTCTCAGTTCTGTTGTCTGGATCACTTATGGTGAACCAGTTCCTGACCAGACTGGTTGCCCGCCATGTTCCTTTTCCTTATTACATATGGGTTTGATCGCTACAACATTTTCTTGCACACGATTATTTAACTTATTTTTTTCACCTTTTTTCTGTGATACATTAAGGCTTTATTTTTATATTATTTTTACATTACATTTTCTTTATTTTTTACTTTTTTCCCTTAAATAAAAAAAAAAGTCATCTGTGCATTTTTTAAACTTATTTTTTAACAGCGAAATTGATGCTAAATATATATATTATATATATATATATATATATAATTATATATATATATAATTATATATATATATATACAATTTTATTTTTTGTGATTTTTTTTGTTATTTTATTTTACATAAGATCAGGAGATGACCTCTGGTGTGGTTATTTCCTATGTTAGTGGGGCTGATATAGAGGGAATCCAGTGAAAATACATCTCAGGATTAGCAGCTCCTGTGGTTACTGAGCCCTGAAAGTTACATGACTACCGCTGCTGCGAAGCAGGATGCCACGAGGCTCCCTGCAAATCTGTATATACAACGCTCAATATGGGTGACATGTATAAATTCTGATGCTGATAGACAAGTTCTAAATCGCTTAACGGTAGTATAGACTGCGCCAGAATGTATGAACCTGTTCTCCTGTAGTTCATAAATACAGGGCAGTGTAGAACCAATACCACAAGTTTGGCTCAGGCACCTTTACCCTGGTCTGGCTGTTCTTCTGTAGCTCATACATACAGGGCAGTGTAGAGTCAATATCACAAGTCTGGCTCAGGCACCACCTTATAACCCTGGTCTGTTCTTCTGCAGGTCATAAAATACAGGGCAGTGTAGAGCCAATACCACAAGTCTGGTGGTCTGTTCTCTGCAGGTCATACATACAGGGCAGTGTAGAGCCAATACCACAAGTCTGGCTCAGGCACCACCTTTACCCTGGTCTGTTAGTCTGCAGGTCATACATACAGGGCAGAGTAGTGCCAAGACCACAAGGCTGGCTCATGCACCACCTTTCCCTGGTCTGCGTTGTTCTTCTGCAGGTCATACATACAGGGCAGTGTAGAGCCAATACCACAAGTCTGGCTCAGGCACCACCTATTACCCTGGTCTGTGTCTTTGCCAGGTCATACATACAGGGCAGTGTAGAGCCAATACCACAAGTCTGGCTCAGCACCACCTTTACCTGGTCTGGCTGTTCTTCTGCTGCTCGATACATCAGGGGCAGTGTAGAGTCAATACCCACAAGTCTGGCTCAGGCACCACCTTTACCCTGGTCTGGCTGTTCTTCTGCAGGTCGTACAATCAGGGGAGTGTAGAGCCAAGACCACAACTCTGCCTCTGGCACCACAATTACCCTGGTCTGGCTGTACCTATGCAGGTCATACATACAGGACAGTGTAGAGCCAATACCACAAGTCTGGCTCAGGCACCACCTTTACCCTGGAGTGAGTCCAGAGATGCCTGTAGTTACTCCCAACATCAACCACTCTGGCCTCTTCTTCCCTTTGCCATCCCCTGAGACACGCTACACACCAACTTTAGATCACACTAACATGTGAGGGAAAGATGATGCCACCTTCTATTATTAACGATGTGTATTTTCTATGTTTTCAGCTCATCTAATGACTAAACCCTCCTATATGGTTTACATCTACTTTTTATGTATAGAGATCTTTCTGTTACATATCATGGCGATTATCAGCTCCTTGGATCAGATGTGTAGATTACCACCTATGTCAGACCTGGAGGGGATAAGACAACCTGGAGATATCATGATAGGAGTGTTACTGTCTATAAATGCTGACACGATCTACCAAACACTGACATTCAATGTAAAACCACCCAGGACTGACTGTAAATTGTAAGTAAGCTCAATGCCAGGATGCTGCTGCTAGCTTAGAGCCATTGCTAATGTCTGTTCTTTGGAATATATCCACTTTTACTATCTTACATTTTAATGTCTGCAAATATAACAACAATTGTCTACATTGTCTTAGGATGACAGATTTAAGTTCTCTGTGCTCAAATATTGTTGCTCTTAAAGTTTCTTAAATGTTTAAACTTAAAGGGAGTGTTCTAACCATGCTGTTTTACAGAGCCTGCTCTACACAAGTATCTTCAGACTCCCACTTCCTGTGCAGGCTGTGGGTGGTTCTACGGCTTCAGACTCCCGCTTTCTGTTCAGGCTGTGGGCGGTTCTAAAGATTCAGGCTCCCTCTTAATGTTCAGGGTGTGGGTGGTTCTAGAGCTTCAGGCTCTTACTTCCTGTTCAGACTTTGGCAGTTATACTGTTTCAGACTCCCACCTACTGTTCAGACTGTGGGCAGTTCTACAGCTTCAGGCACCCACTTCCTGTTCAGGCTGTGGGCAGGTTTACAGCTTTGGGCTCCCACTTACTGCTTATGTTGTTGATGGTTCTACAGCTTCAGGCTCCCTCTATATCATAGGTGTCAAACTCAAGGTCCGAGGGCTGAATCTGGCCCACCATGCTCTTTTATGTGGCTCCCGAGAGCTTAAGCACAGCAGTTGTGCAACTCACATGTGGTGGCACAGCTCTGACAGTCCTACAAAGGCACCTACCCACTCTCCAATGGTCTTTTTGGGGCAACCACAATGCTGTTGTGGGCCACAGTGAAAATTAGTTTGACACTCCTGCTCTATATGTTTAGGCAGTAGGCAGTTCTATAGCTTCAAGCTCCCACTTCCTGTAAAGGCTGTGGGTGGCTGTACAGCTCCAGTCTCCCACTTTTTGTTCAGGCTGTGGGCGGTTCTATAGCTTCAAGCTCCCAATTCCTGTTTAGACCGTGGGCAACTCTACACCAGTGACTGACATTTCAGCTCTGACAGAGCCTTATCAGCAGCAGGGAGTGACATCACCAGCCTGACCCTCCTGACCAGGGCTTTAGAGACCATAAAAGCACACAGAGGTGGTTAGTAACCTAAGGAAGCCTGTGTACAGAAGCAGGACATAAGAACTGTTCTAACTCTGAAATGAAGCAACATCAGAAATGTATTTGGTAATAGTCTCTATTTACCTTTGCTCACATGTTTAAAACCAATCAATGAATAAGAAATACGTCTTTAACTATGTGTATGTTCCCTTCTCCTAAAATGCACTGGACTTTAAATTATCATCTCAGGTTTTATGATTGAAATAGTAAAGCAATCAATGAAAGATCCACAGCACGCACAAGCATTGAGTTTCAAGTGAGTTATATTTTACAGTGTGAACAAGTATACAGTCCATTTAAGTATTGGTTATTGTGGTTAAAGGATCCCGGAAGGTCTGGTGATCAGAAATTGATGTGATGTTTTGGTCGCTTGGCGACCTTAGACTTACAAATCACTGTAAAGCAAAGGCTTATGGGAAAAGAGCTGCGCACTCTATTGGATGTAGTTATCCTCAATTCACATGTAGCTCGCAGGAGCCTTGCAATGTGAAAGGGATTTGAGCCAAACCAGTTAAGTCCATCTACAGACGTTTCGGGGTATTTGCCCCTCGTCAGTGCAGAGTAGAACTTACTGGTTGGCTGGATGAAAGGCAAGAAATGCTTAGAAGTGGGAAAGCAAATCCTCACACTGACCAATTTATTGGTGGCTCTCCCCAAGGAGAGATTTTTCCCAGTTTTAAGCCACTCTTGCCTCTCACCCAGCCAATCAGTAAGTTCTTTTCTGCACTGAAGAGGGGCAAATACCCCAAAACAGCTGTCTGTAGTTGAACTTAACTGGTTTGGCTCAAATCGCTTTCACATGGCAAGGCTCCTGCGAGCTACATGCGAATAGAGTGCGCTGTGGAGCTCCTCAGATCTTATCCCATAAGCCTTTGCTTTATGCAAACTCTCAGTCAGTGAGGTCTGAAAGGCAAGTAAATCCTCACACCGACCAATTTATTGGTGGCTCTCCCAAAGGAGAGATTTTTCCCTCTTCTACATCACTGGAAAGGAAACATAGGGATACAGGTATAAACATCATGGACTAAGGATAAATGAACAAAGGAAAATATAGTGAAATATTGTTAACTTGAAACACGAAGCTTGTGTCTGCTGTGGATCTTTGCACACTTATATAATAAGGGGAGAGATATCCCTTCCATAAGCACCCTCTCTAATATAACCATGTGCGGTGTACTACATATGCTTATAGTAAACCAATCAGAAATAAAGGGCAAGCACATGAAATAGCCAATGATGGGCTTGTCATCAAGCTTGTCCATACCGAGGGTGGGGAACATTTTTACAAAGGCGAGATATTTATAACATTCGTGAGTCATGCAAAATTATCAGCTTAAAAATGAACCTACTATATATTTGGTCAAACATTGAAATAACTCCCCTGTTATATCATACCTGGATTCTTCACTTTCTGATCAACATCAGCAAATGGATATTGTTGAATGAGGACAACAGCAGCAAATCTCTCCATTGCTTCCTATCGGGGGGGGGAAAAAGTAATTAACGTGAGCTCTAACTAAAGTCCTGGATACCCCCACTCTCTGAATTTATATGCAGTACACCCCAGCCCTCATTCCCCGATGCAGTCATGATTAGAACAGTCTAGTCAGCTGAGAATGGGCATGGACATATCACAAGGCATTATGGGAAAGGAGCTGAGAAGCTCAAGTGTCCTCTATTGGATGTAACAAATCCTCAATTCGCTTTTGACCCACTGGGTCTTGAGAAAGCAAAAGGGATATTTAGAAAAGCCAGTATCTCTCATCTGCAGACAGCTAGTTCGGAATGTTTGTCCCTCATCAGTGCAGAGCAGAGCGATACTGGCTGGCTGTGTGGGAGGCATCGAGTGGCTCAAAGAGGGGAACATCTCTCTTTAAGGCGAGGAAAGCACCAAATGGTGTGTAGAGTTTGAATTGCCGTTTTGCCTCTGCATATCACAAGACATTATGGTGCTCTCCTTGCCTCAAGGAGAGATGTTTCCCTTTCTGAGCCACTCATTCCCTATCACACAACCAGCCAGTATCGTTCTGCTATGCCCTGATGAGGGACAAACATCCTGAAACAGCTGTATGCAGATGAGAGATACTGGCTTGGCTAACTATCACTTTTGCTTTCTCAAGACCCAGTGGGTCAAAAGCGAATTGAGGATTTGTTACATCCAATAGAGGGAGCTTGAGCTTCTCACCTCCTTTCCCATAATGCCTTGTGATATGCAGATGCTTAGTAGAGGGCAAAAAGGCAATTCAAACTCCACACACCCTTTGGTGCTCTCCTAGACTGTCCTAAAGCACTTAATGTGCCTGATTCAGCAAACAAGTGCCAGGAGCTTCGGAGACCCGTGCACACGCAGAATTTCATTGCAGGGGGACAGTTTGAGTAAGATCTACTACTGCGCATGCGCTGTTCCCTGAGACTCCAGGCACTCACTTACTCTGGAACATCGGCCCTCAGATCGGATGTTTCCCATCCCTGGTCTATACTATGACAGGTCAATAAATGTAAAGAAAATACAATTTTGCATTACATGAATGGTAATGTACAGTATGAACAATAAAAAAATATCTATGAAAAAACATACAGTAAGTAGATACTAATATATTTCTCTTAACCAGGTTTAGTCTCGATGTGTATCAGATGTTTCAAGCCTTTATATTCGCTGTGGAGGAAGTCAACAGAGATCCCAATATCTTGTCAAACGTTACATTAGGATTCCAGATGTATGACACCTGTAATATACCTCACTATGAAGTACAAGGAGCTTTACAGTTCCTGACTGACACTAGTACAACTTACACCAATGACCAGTGTCAGTCTAGATCGTCCTTCCCGGCTGTTATTGGATCTGTAGTTTCGGCAAACTCAATTATCTTGGCTCATTTTTTGGGAACCTTCAGATATCCACAGGTATGAAGAGATGATGATATTATACATCACCTATCTAAACACATTGGTGATTTGCAAGACACATGTTTGATGACAACATCATGAAATGACCACAATAAGACAAAAATCTATTATTTATTTTGAGAAAAATCGACAAATTATCAATGTTCATACAAATCTAAAGGGTAAAGCAAATGGAAATACCAGACTAAAATGTGATTAATGAGGCATTGAGGTTATAAAGTAAACAGGGATACTAGGTAATGATTGCTTACTTTTGTTAAAGAAGGAGAATTTGAAGGGGAAGACCTGTTGCCAATTGTTTGAGTTGACGGTGGCCAAGCAGTACATACTAATCTACAGGTAGACCTCAGAATTTGAGGTTGGTTAATCAAGTTATTTTTCTGTTGTTTTTATCTTCTAATAGGACGCTACCCCTGACGTGACTGGCCTGCAGTTGAGGCTGGGGTGTAACGCGGAACAAAATCATCAGGTAGACTCATAGGGCGACATGTATGAATCTCGCCACGTCGGGGCGCACCTTTCCGCCAGTTTTCCGGCGAAATCTGTGCCTGATTTATGTCGGCGCTGGGGCGCGCTCATACATTCCATGTAAAGTCCACTGCGCCTCGCCAGAGTGTGAGGCACAGTGCGGGACGTAGGCGCAGTGCGGCGCTGCACCTATGATTCGCCGCCCAAGGTAGTGCACTCATACATGCGGGGAAAAGTCTGCCGCGCCTCGCCAGTGTGTGGGGCGCAGTGCGGGGACTTAAGCGCAGTGCGGGACTGCGCCTAAGATTCGCCGTCCGAGGAGGTGCGCTCATACATGCGGGGAAAAGTTCCCTGCGCCTCGCCAGTGTGTGGGGCACAGTGCGGGGACATGGGCGCAGTGCGGGGACATGGGCGCAGTGCGGGACTGCGCCTCACATGTATTCCAATTCGAGACAGGCTGGAAAACAGCGAGAAATCATTAAAGATGTCCGTGCGGAGTATGAATCAAAAAATCGCCTTTATAAAGGCGGAAAATATTATCAGAAAAGAGCTCAAACCTCAAAAATAAAAAATAATAAAAACAAAATCACTTTCCAATATCCTAATTCAAGAATTAGGATATTGGAAATTGCCGGGAAATATAGTAATTCAAATTCTGAAAGCTATTCTCATTGGTCTGCAGAAGCCAGCCAATCAGAATAGGAGCGACAGTGGCCCATTCTAAACTATGGAGAAATATTGACCAATCATATTCAAAGACGGGACAGCTCAAAATACAGTAAAAATGCAGAAACAAGCTGATTGGTTGAAGCGGCGGGGCTCGCCCAGCTTAGCCAATCAGAGCGCGATCTACTTTCTCATAGAGTTCTATGAGGAAAAGAAATGCCGAGCGAGCTCTGTGATTGGCTAAGTTAAAAGAGGCGCGGTTATTTGGACCAATGAGAGATCGAGTGACTCTCCTACGGGGTTTCTACTGCAATCTGAAAAAAAAACTGGACATGCCCGAAATCAAATTATAAGACTACAGAAGTTGTCCCGATGTGTATATAAAATGAATAATAATATGGGGGTAACGAAAAAAAATAATTAAATCAATAAAATCTTGGTTATTTCTTTATTTTCGTTGCACCCATACTATTGATCCTTGGCTAACGAAAATAAAGAAATAAACCTGATTTTATTGATTTAATTTTTTTCTTTTCTTTACCCCCATATTATTGTTCATTTTATATACACATCGGGACAACTTCGTTAGAATGGGCCACTGTCGCTCCTATTCTGATTGGTCAATACTCCTCCATAGGATATAATGGGTCTTTGTCGCTCCTATTCTGATTGGCTGGTTTATGCCGACCAATCAGAAGAGCTTAAACAATTTGAATTACTGTATTTCACGGCAATTCTCTATATTGCAATTCCCTAAGTAGCGCCGGTCTCGGCGACAAACGCATTGCTCGGGATTTAACTGATTTATTTTTCGAGAAGGTTTCAGCTCTTTATCTGATAATGTTTTACACTTAATAAAAATGATTTTTTTAATCATACTCCATGCCGCACGGCGCTGAGCGCCGAGATTTCAGTGCGCCGTTCTCTCCATAGACTACAATGGGAGAAGTAGCTCGCGCTCTGATTGGCCGGGATAGCCAAGCCCCCGCTAGCTCAGCCAATCAGCTCTTTTCTGTATTTTTACTGTATTTTGAACTGTCCCGCCTTTGATTTTGATTGGTCAAAACTTCTCCATAGGATATAATGGGTCTTTGTCGCTTGTATTCTGATTGGCCGAGATAGCCAAGCCCCCGCTAGCTCAGCCAATCAGCTCTTTTCTGCATTTTTACTGTATTTTGAACTATCCCGCCTTTGATTTTGATTGGTCAAAACTTCTCCATAGGATATAATGGGTGTTTGTCGCTCCTATTCTGATTGGCCGGTTTCTGCCGACCAATGAGAATAGCTTTGAGAATTTGAATGACTGTATTTCCCGGCAATTTTCAATCCTAATTCCTGATGTTGCGCTGTTCTAGATTTGTTGAAAGTGATTTTTTTTTTATGTATTTTTTATTTTTGAGGTTGAGCTCTTTTCTGAGAATGTTTTCCGCCTTTATAAAGGCGATTTTTTCGGAATCATACTCCATGCTGCACAGAGCGGAGAGCCGAGATTTGTGTAGCGATCTTCTGTATGCTTCCTCGCATGTTCCGTTCTCGCTGCACTTCGCCTCCGTCGGAGCATTTAGACCAAAACAAACCAGGTCTGACTGTCGGAGCTGCCGAGCACTGCATTGTGCCTCGCTTTGCCAACTCTCCATCGTACATGCCTCGGGGTTTTCGAGCGCGCCGCGTCACGCCCCGGAACGCCTACACTGCGGCCACACCGCGCCCATTGCCCGCCCCTTCATGCGAGGCGCAGCCGAAAGTGGCGAACGCTGCGCCTAACATCGAATCCCTGCGTCCGACAGGGGGATTCGGGCCGGGAGGCACGGTATACGCCAAAAAACAGGCGAAAAGCCCGATCATACATGTCGCCCATAGTCGGGGCCATGCAGGAAGGTCAGGACAGGCGGAAAAGGTTCATGGTCAAGGGACGGAGGCCAATGGGACTGGTAAACAGGAACGACACTAGAAACGCTTTACCGCATAGGCTATGGGCACTATGGATCCGACGGGGAGGTCGGGGCAGACTGAGTAATATAGTATCAACGCCTGGCAATTATCCAATTACCGGCATGCTGGATCTTTAAATTTCACAAAGCTGGTGTGCACATGCCCTAGGGAACGGGGACCTGCAAGCAGGCAAGCAGAGACAGAGTAGGGATCAAAGAGGTGAGTAGCTTAAACTGGAACTAGAACTGCGGGAGCGCCCACGACCCAACATTCCAGTCATGGCACCACCCGCATAGTAAGCATGGGAAGTGCAGAAGATACGGATATGCCCACGATATGACGTGGTTCGTGGGGATACCAGTAACAGAACCTATTTATGACTGTCAGAGCTGTGCCAATACCTGTGTGTTGCTGTAATTGTATGGCAGAAGTCCATATACAAAACAACTTTTACCCCCTCTGCTTTCGCTGCCTCTTCTGACAAACACTGGCTGCATCCTCCTGTAAGCCGAGTACTGAGGTAGGCTTCCCGGGATACAGCGAAGTCACGGACGAGGAATATGACTCCAATAACAGTTTAACCAAAAGTATTGTTTACTGAACTTGCCGGAAAAGTATGTTCAACAAATTCCTCAAATACACATGTACAAAGTTGTGACTTAGGCCCTTGTGCTACACAGTGCACCACCGGGAGTGTATCCTCCAGATACACAATATTTTTACCTACCCACGGGGTTCGAAAAGACCGAACACACTTTACTTTTTAATACCTTATAAGACCGGAACAACTGTGTGTGGTGCAGTTCAAAGGTGTGCTTGCGGTGTAGCACAGCAGCTTACAACCTATCTAGCTCTACCCGCTATTCCCAGGAGATACATATATAATATACGGATTAATACATGCGAACTGGTTGCAATAGCAACAGTACTATAACAAGTCCTCTCCAATGTCCCGAATTTGGAATCGAATGGACAACTATGGCCTGACAGCAAATCTGCCCTAACTAGGCTAACTACAGGCCTGAAAATAGTTCTAGATAGTTGGCATGCACGCCTTCGACCCAGGTCTACCTTCAGATGGCAGGCAGTTACTGCTCTGGCATGAGGGTCCCTTCTGTTGGTGAGGAAAGCACAGTGAAGAAACAGACACTGTGCGGGATCCAGGGCCAGAAAGTAGCGACTACATCTTGGAGATTGACTCCAACACCATCAATGCAGCCAGCCAAACTCTTCTCTCTCTCAGTAACTGATCACAGTTCATGGACACACAGAATCAGGAGAGCACAGCATTTGTCCTCTGCCTAAGCTTCAGTCCTTCACTCCTTCTCTCTAAGATGGCTGCTGCTCCCTCATGTCTCTCTGTCACATGACATCTCTCAGTCTCTATTATGCATAACTTAAATTATGAAAACAGTGGCATCTTGTGGCCAAACAGCAGAATGCAACAGGATAATTTGCAATCACCAATTACACATATGATTTTACTGGGTACACTCAATGAGGCTTTTCCACCATCCTACACTCCGGGAAAGTGGAGAGTTGTCCCTTCGGTGTCCGTACCTTGTCTATCCCTGCTTGCTATGTCTAAAATCTCACTGACATAAAACGATGTGTCTGGCTGGATTCAGCCTGAAGGCCTTGAGTTTCATGCATGTGGTCTAAAGCATCTCCCATTTCTCCACCTATTGTCTCCCCAAAGAGGTAGGAACTTTCTTTGATGGATTACTTGGTAGTTACTAATTAAAGGCTACCAGGAAGAGACACAAGGTTTGGAACAAAATCAAAAGTCATTGTTTGAAAGCAGTCAGGATGCTAAAATCGAAATCAGAAGATGGGTCATAGGTCAAAACCAGGAGGTACCACAAGTACAGTAGCTATTGACACATCTGAATGACAAAGATGAAGGCAGAGTTCAGAGATAAGACTAAGATAGTTTACCACTGTTTGACCTGACTCTGATATCTATTTCAGAAGGAGAAGATCTTATACAGGAGTAGCTAGCCATATTAGAGCTGCCATTTCATGGTTTCATTAGATTGGAACAGTAAATGGGCCACTGGTGAAAACCAGGCAGCTGCACCAAAAGTAGTGGTTCACAAATCTGAAGGAGCAAGATGAAGGCAGAGTCCAGAGACAAGACTAAGGATAAAAATCAGAGTCATACAAACTATTTAGGGGGAAAATACCTTATACAAAGGTAACTAGCCATATCTTCTGTTTTTAAGCTGCTGTTCCATGGTATCATTAGACTGGAACAATAGGCATGTAGACCTGAAGGGAGCAGCAGCTATGTGTGAAGAGATGTACTACAGCTTTGAACGTGAACTTACCATCATTTTAGGGACAATCATCTTGGCTATCTCATAGATATATTTGATTTGTAACTATTTAGCATATGTTTAGTTCTGCAGATTCTTGTCATGTAACGGCATTGTCATTGTTTTGCTCCTAAAAATAATTTTTTTTAATTTTGTTAGTATTTTGTAAACCCACCTTTGGCTTTCAACATTTATCAGATTCAAGAATGTCATGATGACCAATATCTTATCCAAGGTCTCTTCTACATGTTCCCAATGGTGGTGCATAGTGGACAACTCACTTGGGTAAGAATACAGCTTTTTCTTCAACTCTATCCACACATATTTGATTGAGTCATGTAACAGAAGGTGCCGATCCAGAAACTCTAGTTCATTGTCATTGAACAATTTCTTCAGCGATCTTGACATATGCATTGGGACATTGTCCTGCCTGTACACTATGATGTCATTTTTATATTCATAGTAGTCAAGTGTATTAAGTAACTTATCTTGTAGGATACTCACCTATAGATCAGCATTGAGACCACCAGTGATCCTGGTCAAGTATCCAATGGATTTGGCGCTGGAACAACCCCATATTATCAGACTCTCTCCACCAAAATTGATAGTTCCTGCAATTTCCTAATCGGTTGGCCCAGTTTTCCCTTAAGTCTACCAGACTCATTTGCACCAGTCTATTGACTTTCATCTCATTGCTCCAAATCACCCTTTTCCAAAGGCTTCTTCTCCTGTTTCGGGCCACCATTCCATATCTGTGCAATGTACGTTACACGCATGTCTATGATTTCACTATTACATAGCATACGAGCCACCTCCACTGTTTGTCTTGCCAAAACTTATAGACCTCGTGGTGAGCCAACTTCTTAATTCTAATGTTTTGGAATAATTTCATATTCTTCCAGCTGTCAGGGCTTCACATGATGGAGCTTGACAATTTTTTGGGCTAAGAGACGCTATCAATGAGCTGGATGATTCTGATTCTCTTTTCTTGGGAAATCTTCATAGATGCTCTTCAATTCGAACCAATGACCTTTCACTTGGGAATCAGCCTAATAACACCTTGAGCTATTATTGAATGTGAGAACAGGTTGTAATTTGTAGTAACAAGAAGAAAAAGATTGTTCCATCTCCGGGAGCAAAACAATAGTAATTCAGTTACACGACAAGAATCTGCACATGCACAAATCTAAGCACATGCTAAATAGTTGCAAGTCAAGTTTATGTATGAGATAGCCAAGATGATTGTCTATCAAATGATGGTAGTCTCCCATTCAAAGCTGTAGTGGGTGGTGAAATATGGAGCCCGGAAGTCAAAAGTTCAAAACATTGTTTCCCTTTTGCTTGTCACTTTACTTAGCAAATACTAGTAGCTCTCTTATTTTTCTGACCTACTTGTGAGAAAAAATCCTCCTAGATATATTTATTTCACTTTATTTTTTAAAAAATGAAATAATTTTTACTTTTGAAAATATCACAATGGAATAACCCCACACCCCCCACCCCAAAAAAAAGACAATTCCAATTCTTTGTATCTTAGTGTTTTCACTTTTTGTCTTTTATCTTCTTCTAGATCAGTGCATTATCAACTGTTTCTGTTCTGAGCAATAGAGAAATGTTTCCATCCTTCTTCAGGGTCATTCCAAGTGATAAATTCCAATCCATTGGTCTGGCTCAACTTCTTCTAAGCTTTGGTTGGACTTGGGTTGGTCTGGTAGCGAGTGACAGGGATTATGGTCTTCAGGGAATATACCCAATTAGGGAAGCATTGGTCAAGGCTGGAGCATGTGTGGCTTTTACTGAATATATCCGGCTCAGTCAACCAGACCGCAATGCTCCTCGAATAGTGCGGACCGTCAAAGAGTCCACAGCTATGGTTGTCGTCGTGTTCGCTTTTGAACCTGACTTCATTCCTGTTGTGAATGAGATGATGAAACAGAATGTCAGAGGGAGAATTTTTATTGGCAACACCGGTTGGGCCAGGTCGGTCTTCTTGTCAACAGCTAATTATTTTCAGGTTTTAAAAGGCACACTTGGCTTATCTAGCAATAGTTATCTTATACCAGGTTTTGATCAGTTTCTGAAGAATATTCGCCCTTATGGATCTACTGGGCCAAACTGGGTGAAACAATATTGGGAGAAGCTGTTCAGCTGCACATTTCCATATGGTGACAATAATATGAGTTCTGTGAAGACCCCAATGAGGAACTGCACCGGACTGGAGCAACTAGATGACATAATAGCAACTACTACTTTTACCAACAGCCTGAAATATAATAATTTCATGTATTCCACTGTATATACCTTGGCTAAAGCATTGAATAATCTAAAAACCTGCAGGCCTGGGGAGGGACCATTTTTCAATGGGACCTGTGCAAACATTTGGAATTTCAAACCATGGCAGGTAAATCTAGATTAAGGATCTGAACTGCAAATTCTACTATGCCAGTGTGAAACCTGCCTATCTTGACACATGCAGTACCTGTCATTCTATAAATATAGGGGCACTACAGTAATAAAACTGATAATTTAAATATAAGCCCTCAGTATGTGGTAACTACAGGCCTAATTTTTAGAAATCATTATTTACTATGAAACCAAAATGCCACCACCCTTGTTTTAACTGATCTGCATTTTCAGCTTACGCCAGATACAATATCACCTGTCTAGTATTGCAACTCAGCTAAAATGCCATATAAGATATGGTCAAAGACCTAGGACTTTGCACCACCTATTGGATGTAGTGTTCCTCAAGTCTCATCCAACTCACTAAGCCTAACCATATATTCATTTTCAGACAGCTGTTTTGGTGAGGGGGATGATTTCCCCTCATCAGTGCAGTTTAGACTACTGGTTGGCTGGGAGGCTGTAGAGGTAGGACATAAATTGACAACACTTCATCTTATGCTAAATTCAAGATGAAATAGTGGCAAAGCTCCACCATACTCAAGAGATATTTTGTTGTCTCGATAACTGATGGCGCCAGTCGTTCCTCTCATATCAATTAGAAATCAATATCATCAGGGCAGGGACAATGTATTTTTGTGCCCTAGGCAGGAAAAGGCATTTAGTCCCCCCTCCATGGAAAATTAAGCCAGATCCCCATCTCCTTACGCCCCTTCCAGTCTGGCAGGAGGTGGTGCCATAAACAATCATCTTCCTCTGCCTACCCATTTTCCTTGCCCATAATGTCATACCCTAATAGCATGCAGCCAAAGTTATCAATACTTAACTCTTTTTTTCCTCCACTACTGATATTCCTATTCATGGAAGACTGTAAAATGCTGCTTGAGCCCTAAATATTGTCACATGTGTAAAGAACAAAATGGTAGAATTTATATTATACAAATTAATTTCAAAATTTTTCAAAATGTAAAAAAGATGTTCATGCTTAAAGAAAAAACTAAGATTCTGGTCACAAAGTAAATCCTAGTTCACCAATGTAATACACTTTCTTACCTTATAGTTGATGTGGGTGAATTAATTCCACAGCTTTAGAAATTATTTGGCCAACTTTCGTCTTAGGCCTCACAGACTTTACAGATCCATGTGTTGATGATACATAGATCCATCTGCCTCACAGAGTCCTCGTGGTTGGTGTTAGAAATAATGCTTTTAGGAGAAGCTAGTTCTGTAATTTGCCATCAGTTGATTTGATTTCCACTTTCTCCTCTCACTGTAGCTCACATATTACATAAGGAAGGTCAGGATGACTCTGAACACTGGTAACGAGATTTTTGATGACAACAGGATCTCACTTTCTATCTATCGAATTGTGAACGGGCAAATGAATTCAGATGGGAACGTGATACAAGTGAAGATTCGCTCCTTTAGTACTTTGGAACCCCTGGATAAAGCCCTGACCATAAACTCTAGTCTCCTTGTATGGCCTACTGGAGGTCAGCAGGTGAGATATTACACTAATTACAATACAAAACATCTACGAAGTTAATAATCCACCATTCATTTTAAGGTAGTATTGGTGATCCCCAAGTAAATGAAAGGAAAAAAATAAACCCCAGTCAGGTATGTGCATTGAGAAAAAAAAATCCTGCAGGAACTTGAACCTAGGACTCCTATGCTGAAAGGTAGAAGTGCTAACCACTCAGCTACATTGCAGCTACTCACAGCTCTTTACAAAAACAGACCTTTTTGTGACTAGAGTGAGCACAATGTGGGGAAAGGCAAGGTGATGTCAAGCATGCTGGGTCACATGATATATAGTTCAAACAAATCATACACCACCCTCTTTTTAACAAACTGGAAGCCTACACATTCCAGTATCAGCAGCACACTATTAACTAAAAAACTATCAAAGGGCACATAGGAAGTTTTGTAAAAGCATTTCTGCTACTTAGGATACATGAAAATTATTTGAGGTTCTTAGTTCACATTTTTGAGCAAAACTGCTTAAGCCTCCTGCCAATCAGCAAGGGGACCTCAATACAGGTGGGAACCTACTCTATTGATACCCCTCTTCAGGACCTGTTCAGACCTCCATACTTCAGGTAGTGAAGGCTCCAGCTATAAGGTGCACTGCATTGATTTAAAACCTGTGAGGGTTGGTGGAGTGCAAAAACCAACAAGGAGGCAGCCACTCCCCCACATGGAAAATCTAGACAACAATATTTGGTTTTGCACATCTGAAAACTTTTTTGAAAAAATGAGCATAGGTGCACACTGGTGTGGCAGCAATGTGTATGTATATTGCTGCCACACCGGTGTGCACCTATACTTATTTTTTTCAAAGAAGTTTTTCGGATGTGCAAAACCAAATATTGTTGTCTACACTGAAAGCTTAAGCAGGACAAACCAGGCATGAAATGCTCTCATGATAAAACCCCTTAATGTTCCACTTCTCACTTTTATAGAGTATGAAGAGCATTCCGAATGTTATATGGTCCATGTTATATATGTTAACAGAGGAAAGGGTCATCTCCCTCAGTGTGTCTGTGAGACTGTATGCTGAGAGAAGGGGGTGAAGGTTCAAAAACCTATTAATATTAATATTAGACGATGATAAGGGAAGGGGAAAATGCAGCTGCAATCATTAGCAGAGGAAAGGAAAAGGATTTAAAATCTGCAACTTTTATGTAACACTGTCGGTCCCAATACATCTCATCCCCGTGTACTGTATAGCTGTTCACAAAGCGCCCTGGCCCTGTATATAAGATAGAGATGGTGGGATCTGGAGGACTGAAGAGGTTGAGGTTCACAGATGTGGCTGCTACATTATCCTTCTGTTAGGGCTACCCCACAGTAAATGAGGTGCACCTGCCTGTACTGCCCCCTGGCTGTATTGCTATGTAGAGCACCCCATATAATTGAGTTCACGGACACAGAAGAGACCTAATAAATTACAGCTGTTAATAAAAATAATAAAACCTAGATGTAGGACAGTGATCTCTGTAGGTTGTCACACTGGCAGAGTGTTGTGTTGTGTGGGTGACCCACAGCAGGCTTCAACAACTGGACAAATAATACATTGCAGAAACATTTAAATAAAAATTAATATTTTGTCTGTATAGTAAAATAATTTTCTATCACAGGTGCCACGTTCTGTCTGTAGCAAAAGCTGTCACCTGGGATTTAGGAAGGCGGCCATTCAAGGTCAACCAACCTGCTGCTTCCAGTGTGTTCCTTGTCTACAAGGAGAGATCTCCAATCAGACAGGCAAGTACTCTTACAAAAGTATGTAAAAATGTACATCCTAGTCAAGCTGTGGGTGGTTTTTTAGCAGTGATTGGCACATTTGGCATATTTCACTTCTCTGGAACTGAATGTTACAGTGACATAAATGCAGGAGATTAAAGGCGACGTGTCCGAAAAGAGGCGCCGTCACGCTAGTTTTAAGGCGGCTTAAGCAGTGTTAAATGCACCTGAATGAACTAACCTGTCAAAAATCTGGTGTGTGGCATACCTTGCATTGTAAAATTGATGAGCCTCTCTAGGGGCATTGCATAATTTAGGTGCATAGCACATCATTGCTAGCTTATTTAATGCATTCTATTTTAGGTGCATTCAAATGTGCCATGCCTGGTATATAATGCACCTAGTTTTGGTGCACTACAGTTCATTTATATAGAGAATAGGGCGTCAACAGATTTTTTGGCGCAAAATAAACCAAAACAATGGTGCATTCGTATTGTGACTGTGGCAGGTTTCTGCCACTATAGGGTGTGCAGAGAGAGACCTGGTGCAGATGTGCCACTGAGGACCTGGTCTTGGTGGGGAAAAGCCACCTATATTGTGTCAGTAATGATATATTACTGAGACTTATAGTAGCGGCTAGAATAGCTGCTAGACGGTTATGTATGTGGTAGCTTTTTTGGGACAGCCATAATGTTGGGTGGGTGGCTGTTCCCACATTCCAGGTCAGGCTTTTGGTATGTCTCTGGAGACCTATTAAAGGCCTGCTAATACAGGTGATCAGGGGGCGTGGTCTGCCATCTGTAAGTTGGAGCAGCAGAGCTGAAGAGAGAGCTCTGGCCCCCAGAGGCTTGAGGGAAGCTTTTACAGTTTGGTGACTGTACCGAGGTGCATTGGTGGTACTGGACGCTAGGTACAAACCACGTATAGAGAGGGACTAACAGTGTGTTTAGTCAGTGGCCTGACGGCCTGAGGTTTTTGTTTGTTTTGTATGCTTTCCTGTGCCTCAATAAAGCTGGCGGAGGCCAGTTTTAAACTGAAGCCCGGTGTCCGAGTGCCAATTCGCTTAGCAAAGCGGCAATCCACGAGCTAAGCAACCCCAGGATGGTCCAAGATGGTGGCCGAAAGTGAGTAAAGCATCACAGACATGTTGCCCTAAATCTTTATTAAACAAAGCTACAGACCTCAAATGAGTCAAAACAATTGTTTGTCAAAAGGTAAAAAAGCTAATTGTGTTAGAGTTAAAGACTCTGCTTTACCCGACCACGATGACATCATTCCTGCCTCTCTGTCAAATCAGGTAGGGAGATATGGACGGTAACCTAGAGACTCTTGTGTGCACTTATAGCAGATAAAATCCCTCAGTGCAATATCAAAAGAGCAGTGTATTTAGAATTTATTTATCATTTATCTTTCTCGACATGTTCAAAGCTAATTACTGTAGTGAGAAAACCTCTTTAGTGGTCACTTTTTTATTTTTTATCATTATTTATTATTTTAAGTTTTTTTATGGACTGAATTAAAGATATTTGTGGATACTACAAACTTTACTTTTGTTATATACTAAAAAGCTAAAGTGAAATTAAATACTATAGCAAAAACATAATTTCATTGTCTTTCAGATTCCTTTAACTGTTTCAGATGTCCGTGGGACCATTGGCCAAATCTAGGAAAATCCCGATGTCTCCCCAAACCCGTAGAGTTCCTGTCTTATGAAGATGTGTTAGGAGCCACCTTAGCTGCATCCACCTTGGTCTCTTCCATTGTTCCTCTTCTTATTTTGAGACTTTTTATCAAACATAGCAACACTCCAATTGTAAAATCCAGTAATTATTCCCTAAGTTGTCTTCTACTGATGTTCCTATGCCTCTGCTTCTTCTGCTCATTAGGGTTTATTGGTTTCCCAGAACACTACAAATGTCTCCTTCGTCAGGTGGCTTTCGGTCTGGTCTTCACTCTCTGTGTTGCATGCATTTTGGCCAAGACAATCATGGTGGTTTTTGCTTTTATGGCCACCAGACCAGGAAGCCGTCTGAAAAAATGGACCACATTCAGAGTCTCCTACGGGATTATTTTCATCTGCTGTCTGGTACAGGTTATTCTGTGTGTCACTTGGTTGTCCATCGTTCCACCATTCCCACAATATAACACCAACATTAGACCTGAACTCATTATTGTTGATTGTAATGAGGGTCCACCCATTGCCTTCTGGTCCATGTTAGGTTATCTCTTTCTTCTGGCCACCATCAGTTTTATTGTGGCCTTCCTAGCTCGAAGACTTCCCGACAGCTTCAGTGAAGCCCAGTACATCACGTTCAGCATGTTGGCATTCCTCAGCGTCTGGATATCTTATATCCCAGCCTCTCTCAGTGCTCAGGGCAAGTATACAGTGGCCATGGAGATCTTTGCCATCTTAGCATCCAGCTGGGCTTTGGTCATATGTATGTTTCTTCCAAAGTGTTTTTTCATATTATTCCGACCTGAGCTTAACTGCAGGGAAAATGTCATGAGAAAAAACAAAGATTGCAGCACTTAGGCACAATGAAATGTATTTATTAACACTGGTTGCAAGTCCCAACTATTTTCTTGACATCACCACTCAGGAAGTGGACAGCAAATAAGCTGTGATGTCATGATAACAACTTGCGACCTCTGAAGCCAATGATCATGCACTGATCTTGTGCCATCCACAGAAGAGGAGGCCAAAAAGTCCAGGGGACACCACTGTAGCTTCAGTACTGGAATTGTGAGTGCAAAGGAGTGTGTATATATCCTTGCATCATGTTTCATTCATGTACCTTGAAAAATAAAATTATAAACATACAGTAACCCACAAAAGTGAATACACCCCCTCACAGTTTTGTAAATATTACATTATATTTCTCTATGGGACAATACTGAAGACATGAAACTTTTTTAAAATGTAAAGTAGTCAGGTTACAGCTTGAATAACAGTATAAATTTGGTGCCCTGAAAATAATTCAACACAGCCATCAATGTCTATACCGCTGGCAACAAAAGTGAGTACACCGCTAAGTGACAGCAAAAATGAGTACACTTCTAAGTGACAATGGACAAAATGTGCTCAATTTGCCATTTTCCCTCCATGGTGTCATCTGACTCGTTAGTGTTGCAAGGTCTCAGGTGTGAATGTGAAGCAGGTATGTTAAATTTGGTGTTAGCACTCTCACAATCTCCATTGGCTCCTCATGACAAAGAACTATCTGAGGATATGAACAAAAGAATTTCTGCTCTACATAAAGATGGTCGAGCCTGTAAGAAGATTTCCAACATCCTGACACTGAGCTACAGCACAGGGGCCAAAACCATACAGGCCAAGACAGGATCCTTCTCAGAACAGGCCTCGCTATAGTTAACCAATGAAGTTGAGTGCATGTGCTCAGCGTCATATACAGAGATAAACATATGAGTGCTGCCAGCATTGCTGTAGAGGTTAAAGGGGTGGTGGTTTAGCCTCCCAGCTCTCAGACCATGTGCCACACACTGCATCAAATTGGTCTGCATGGCTGTTGTCCCAGAAGGCAACTTCTTCTAAAGATGATGCATAAGAAACCCCGAAAATAATTTGCTGAAGACAAGCAAACTGAGGACATGGATTACTAAAACCATGTCCTTCCTGTGTCTGGTGAGGCCAAAATAAACTTATTTGGTGGAAACCACGTGAGGAGTACAAAGACAAGTATGTCTTGCCTACAATCAAGCATGGTGGTGGGAATGTCATGGTTTGGGGCTGCATAAGTGTTGTGGGGTGTGGGAAGCTAAAGTTTATTAAGGGAACCATGAATGCCAACATGTAATGTGACATACTGAAGCAGAGCATGATCCCCTCCCTTCTGGGCCACAGGGCAGTATTCAAACATAACAACAACCCCAAACTCACCTCTAGGACCACCACCATTGTTACTGTTTTGCTTCTAAAAATCTAAATTTAAAGGGGTTGTCTCACAACATCGATTCATCTTACCTCAGTCCTGTTTTTTTGCTTTCATTTTGAATTCAGGGGCATGTTTACTGGCTTCTACTAGGCTGCAGTAGAAGCCAGGTCTGTAGCTATAGCAACCAGTGCTGACAGCCTTTCATGAGAGGCTGAACAGGTCTGTAGTTATAGCAACCTGAGGAGCTGATGCAGCCCATACAAGAGGGGATATGTGAGAATAGGTAGGACACTGTTAATGGACACATATTGCAAAGTGACTTGTTTTTGCAAGATCTTTAACATAAAAAGCAGGAATCCTTGTAGTGAGACAACCCCTTTATATTATCATTTTGTTAGTATTTTGTAAAGCCACCTTTCGCTTCCAACACTGCCTGAACCCTTCTTGACATGCTGTTGATCAGATTCAAGCATGTCTTGACCGCAATCTGATCCAAGGTCTCTTCTAAATGTCCTCAATGTTGGTGCATACTGGTTCACTCAACTGAGTACGAACACACCTTTTTATTCAACTCTATCCACAAGTGTTGGATTGGGTTGAGTACTGGGGACTGTGGTGGCCAATACAGCAACTATACCGCATTGTCATTGAACCCTTCCTCCTCCAACCTTGACGTTCGCTTCAGGTCGTTGTCCTGTTGAAACACTTTGTCGTCCTTTTCATACCCATAGTACTCGAGCATATGAAGTATCTCATCTTGTAGAATACTCAATCCTGGTCAAATATCCAACATATTTGGCTTTGAAACATCCCCATATGCTCAGGCTTCCTCCACCAAACCTGACAGTTCCTTCAATTTCCCATGAATCTTCAAGACCCAATTGCCTCCATAATAGCACGATCTATTAACTTTGGTCACATGGCTCCAAATCAACAGTTTCCAATCTTCCACTTATTCTACTTTTTTGCAAACTCTTTGCCAACGTTTCTTATGACAAGATTGAAGTCGCAGCTTCTTCCCCTTTTTTCGGGCCCTTTTTTCCAGACCTGTGTAATGTGTGTTGCCCGGTGCTTGCATGGACGTCTGTGACCTCACTCTTATGAAGCATACGAGCCGCCTCCACTGCCGTATCTGTCACATTAGAACTGATCAACCTTGTGATGAGCGACTTGTTGACTCTGACATTTTTCCTGGGTGTCCACCTCTTGGCTTATTGTTCCAGCCTCACATGATGCAGTTTCTTGGCCCAGAGACCGCTATATCGAAGAGCTGGATGATGATGTTTCTCTTTCTTAAAAACTCTTCCTCATGGCTTCTCTTCTATTCAAACCAGTGACCTTTTATTTGGGAAATAACCTAATAAAAAACTGAACTATTAGGGTATGTTCCCACAGCGTAATTGCGGCGCGTACAGTATGGCCGCAATTTTGTGGGGTGGTTTGGGAGTCGTGCTGTTCAACGTTAACTCCTGCAGCGCGGGGTGGGGGTGGGGGGCGGCAGCCCGCCGGCCCCAGAGACATTCATTACTTGCGGCTCGTATTGTACGAGCGGGGAGAGGAGACGTAATCCATAGTTCACTATGAGAAATTAGCCTGTGTGAACATAGCCTTAGAGATTATGAGAAAAGTTTGTAATTTGTAGCATACAAGAAGAAAAAGATTGTGCCACCACCAAGAGCAAAACAGTAACAATGCAGTAACATGACAAGAATCTGCATAGCTCAGCATATGCTAAATAGTTGATAGATAAATTTATGTACGACATAGCGAAGATAATTGTCTATAAAATGTTTGGAGTCTCACATTCAAAGCTGTAGTGGATGGTGAGATACGAAGCCTAAAAGTCAAAAGTTCTAAACATTGTTACACTTTTGCTTGTCAGTGTACAAACATGTAAGGGGTGTACTCGCTTTTGTGAGATACTGTTTATATGTATATACTTCAGGATAACACAAAATAGCTACGTGTTTGAATCCAGATCTAGGAGACCTAACTCAAAATTAAGGGTTTTCTTCCCACTAGAGTCTCCACTAGAGAAGCCTAGAATAACACCCTTAAAATCTTCTCTATGATTCACCATGTGAAGGCTTCTAGTATTCCTTATATGTTGACCTCTTTAGACATCAAAAAATCCTTCGGTCACGTGGATTGGGTCTCCCTGGTGACATCTTAGCAAACATTGCCTTTAGGTTTTATACTCCAGATAGTATTTGCCTTATATCATCTACCTCACGAGCAAACCAGAGTGCATGGCCCCCTCTCACATTTTAGGATATGAAATGGCAACAGGAAGTGCTTTTTCTTCTCCCCATGGCCATGTGAATTACAAATGGAACATTTCAAGCAGGTATTTATGGATACTGCTGATGTAAACGAAGTCCAACTCGTGAATGAAACATTAACATTGTTCCACCTTTGCTGATGACCTCCTTCTCAATGTTTTAATCCCCACATGACCCTCCCAAACTTGAACGCTATCAATGAGTAGCGCTCTCAGCAACTATAAAGTCAAGCATAGAACTCAAAGGGGTTTTCCTATCTGGATATTTCACACAGACTGATCTTTACAACCAGCTTCCTGTTCAAACTATGGGCGGTTCTACACCTTCAAGATACCACTTCCTCTTCAGGCTGTGGGTGGTACTACAGTTTCAGGATCCCACTTCCTATTTAGGCTGTGGGTGGTTCTATAGCTTAAGGCTCCCACTTCCTGTTGAGGCTGTGGGCAGTTCTGCAGCTGTGATTGACATTTCAGCTCTGCTGTTCCTAACTGATCCTATTAGAGGGACATTAGTGATAGGGAGGTTTGCCAGCAAGGCAGAAGGCCACGAAGCTCTAAATTTTGGCAGTAAGAAACATAAACAAGACCATATTCTGCTGATAAGACACAGCAGTTAGTGACATCACCATTCTGACCACTGCTTCAGCAGATAGAGGTGGTCGGCAGCCTAGGAACATTCTGTAAAGAAACAGGAGATAAGAACTGCTCTAACTCTAAGAGGAAACAAAATCAGAACAGCAATGTAATTAGTAATAGTTGTTATTTATCTTTGCCTACATGTTTAAATCTAATCAATGTGGAGAGAAAACCCCTTTAATGCGAATGTAGGTAAGAATATGTTCTTTTAAAACACAACTTTCCCTGTCCTTGGTCCACAAGATTTAATTAATATCTTGGAGTTCACATCCCTTCTAACCCAGATCTAAGCTCTAAGCTTAAGTTTGCTCCCTTATTAGTTAAAATTAAATTGGACAGGAGGGACTTCGTATGGATTGGATGGATTAATATACTGAAAATGTATATTTTACCCCGCCTGCTCAATTTATTCCAAACAATCCCAATCCTCTGACTCTTTTCATATCCCTCATTAAACTCTTTGACTACTTTACATAGGCACAAAAATACCTATGATGGCCAGAAGGGTCCAGGTGAAAGCTAAGGCTATGTTCACATGACTTATTTCGGGGTGTATTTGCCGATATAATTACATCCGCAAATACGTCCCGAAATAAGTTTCAAATAATGAACAATTAGATTAGCATTGATTCCAATGTAAAATACGCCTCGTCGTTCACATGTAAATACGATCGTAAAATTGAGTCCCCTGTCACTTATTGAGGCGTATATTGCAACGTAAATCCCCATAATAAAGAATGGGGAATGTTTTTACGACGCAAAATTCTTTCCACACTTTGTGACACTTTTTTGAAACGTATTTCGGGACGTATTTGCGGACGTAATTACGTTGGCAAATACACCCCGAAATAAGCCATGTGATGGGGGCTTCTTGACCTCATATGCTCAAGCCTACTGTATGGCTGTGGTTTTGTAGACTGGTTTTACTATAAGAACAACATCATTTGGGTTTGAATAGAAAAAAATTGCTCTACTTTCTCCCCTCAGTGCCTTGTCTTGGACTGACCCTTTGGTGCTCACCAGGGGCATTGTTAGGGTCCCAAAACCTCGGGGGCCCAGGCCTTCTGTGTTACATTTTGCTCAGTAGGGCTGGGTTCACACAGCATTTTTCACAGCACATCGTGAACTGTGGCATACAAAAACATATGTTCCTGTCACTAATTTTACGTATATTCCACATAGGTCCTGTCCATCACATCAGAAGTACACTGTATAGTGAAAATCAGCCCTGACAAATTTGCATTTTCAAAAGCACTCACCTACCTGTGACAGTATAATACCCTGTCTCCCCGAAAATAAGACAGTGTCTTATATTAATTTTTGCTCCTAAGGATGCACTAGTTCTTATTTTAGGGGATGTCTTATTTTTCCATAAATAGGAATTCACATTTATTGTTGAACAAAAAAAAAACATTATTTATTAATATACTGTAGTCCTGTCATCACAAGTATCCGCATAACCAGCAAAACTCTGAAGCAAGAGGTAACCTCAGTCACACTATGTCCTCAGTGTGCGGTGCCTGCAGTGTATGTAGTGAGAAACTCAGATCACCCTGTACAAGCAGTATGCAGTCAGCTCCTCCTGCAGAGTTGGTAACTTCCACAGCTTCCTGTAGGATCTCCTGACTTGCAAAGTGAAAGTAAACCCCTTCTACCTTTTATACTTAGCTAAATCCTTTGGATTGTTAATGACATCTACTATCAATGTGTGTGTGTTTGTGTGGAGGTGATAGGTGCTCTTGTAGCAATGACTGCCACTATGTCTTATTTTCAGGGGAGGCCTTATATTACTAAGCTTGAAAAAAAAAAATCGAACTAGGTCTTATTTTCGGGGGATGTCTTATTTTCGGGAAAACACGGTACCTTACAAATAAGTCACCAAATAATACACCGATACATGAAGCAAATATACCAGACGTATCAATGTTACTAAAAAAAACTGCTACACAAGCAAGACCCAAAACTATTACTACTTAAGGATCAATTAATACTGCCAGACCCTGTCCGAACCCGACCCCCACATGTGACTATACACATGTGGCTGTACACATGCTCTGAAGATGTACATTACCGCCATACAGTGACCATATAGTGGTAGATACTAGTTGTATGTAGGCTCTGCAGACATAAGTAATTACACTGTAGTGATATTAAGTGACTCACAGGAGATGTCTTTTCTGATCGGAGTTGTATACTTTCCCTTCTCTTTTCTATTTGGCCCAGACCGCCATCTTGACTTCTCCCGGCCACGACTCGTCTCTGCAGAATTTACCACACAAACATTTTAGAATCCTCATTTTTCCAGCACCAATATACCTACTTACCTACTGGGAGTATGACAGAAAAACCAGGTGTCTGCTGTGGGGAATGGGGAGTCACCCATCATTCCTTTATCAGCTCTCTTTAGGTAGGTTTATATACCTACTCCCGGTAGGTAGATATATAGGTATCCTCAGTAGGTAGGTATATAAGTTATATGTCCCCCAGTAAGTAGGTATAAAGGTTATATGTTTCCCAGTAGATAGATATATAGATAATAGGGCCCCCAGTTTGTCGATAGGTAATAGGGTCCTCAGTATAGGTAGGTAATAGGCAGTTAATAGGCTAGGCAGGTAATAGGGCCCCCAGTATACTGTAGGTAGGTAACGGAGCCCCCAGTATATAGATAGGTAGGTAATATGGCCCCAGTATATAGGGAGGCAGGTAATATGACCCCCAGTATATAGCTAGGCAAGTGATGAGGCCCCAGTATATAGCTAGGAAGGTAATATGGCCCCCAGTATATAGCTAGGTAGTTACATTGCCCCCAAAATATAGCTAGGTAGTTACATGGACCCAAGTATATATCTAGGTAGTTATATGGCCCCCAGTATATGGCTAGGTAGTTATATGGCCCCAGTATATAGTTAGGTAGTTAAATGGCCCCAATATATAGCTAGTTAGTTAAATTGCACCCCAATATATAGCTAGGTAGTTACATTGCACCCCAAAATATAGCTAGGTAGTTACATGGCACCCCAATATATAGCTAGATAGTTACATGGCCGGTAATAGGGCAGGTAATAGAACATATATAAAATAAAAAAATTACAGTACTCACCTTTCTCCCGCTCCCTGAAGCTCCCGCTGGACTCCGTCTTCTTCCCAGCACAGGCGGCATGACGTCATCATGCCGCGGATGCAGCATGATGACATACACGCGCCGCCCGTGCCAGGTACTCACTGGAGTTCTCTGCGGAGCAGGGAGCGCCCACAGAAGCCACTAACTGTATGTGCGTCCAGCGGACACACATACAGTTGAATAGATCGTCGGCACTCCAGGCCCACAGCAGGTACAGTGCACAGGCAGTTTTATCCGGGGCTTTTGCCCCCGATAACACAGCCTAGCGACGCCCCTGGTGCTCACCTTTTGCGTCTCAAGTCACACTCTCAGCCTAAGGTTATCTTTCTAGTTCTACTTCACCAAACAGCCCTCTCACTGCTGTTGAAGGACATCTTGACACTCCTGCTTGATACTTCAGCTTCCTATTTTTCCGTCAATCAATTGGATAAACCTTGTACTTTTTCCTCTTTCTTACTGCTGCTGCAGGTCCGGCAAACAACGCTTGTAATGATTCCAGGAGCTCGCCGTCTTCTAAAAACTTATTGTTTTATTGTGCAATGTTTAAAATACATGGCAGGGAGTAGTTACACAAACTCTGCAAACGAATACATGCTCTTGGCACAGACGCGTTTCGATTTTTACAAAATCTTACTCATTGCGCTGATATTAGCCTTTGCAATGCATTTCCTTTTTATAGGTTATTTTCTGGGAGTTGCCTTGTTGGGCTTTTTTTTTTTTTTTTTTTTAAACTCTTTCCTACATTGATTTCTGGCTATTAGATGTACGCATGTTACATATATTTAAATTACATAAAAATCATAATTTAAAAACAATACTTTGTTAATCGTTTTTTATACACAATTGGATTAATAATGATATAATGAATCGTGTTTTATATTCAGACCTTCTGGTTGTCGTGTTTGCAATTTAAAGATCCACCAAGCTTCTCTCATCAATAATTTCTTTTTTAAGTCACCACCTCTAGGGGTTAAATTGACTTTCTCAATACCCATTACTTTTATGCTCGCTGTATTTTGATTGTGTGTTTCTATACAGTGTTTAGACACAGCTGACATATTAGTATTCCATGTGGGATTTTTTGCATCAGAAAGGTGTCTCCTAATGCGCGTTTTTAAACTATTAAGGGTGCATCCTACATATTGCAGTTTGCATTCTACACAAGATATGAAGTACACTACATACTTTGTATTACAGTTTATGTATTTTTCTATATCATAAGATTCTCCTGTAGTGTAAGAGGTAAAGCTTGCGGTATTAATCATATGCTTACAATTTAATCAGATCTTGTGGCGACAACCATTGTTCCCTTTTATTTTTAGCCATTTTGTGCCTTCTGTATTAATGGACGAACTGTATAGGCTGGGAGATACAATTGAGCCAATCGTTTTACCTCGCTTAGGGACATAGTTTATACCATCTGATAGAACCTCATTCAATTTATTGTTCTGTTTTAACATGGGAAGATGTTTTTTTAATTATTTTTACAATTTGATTGTATTGGGGAGAGTATGGGTTAGAGAAAGTTACTCCAATTTGCTTTTTTGTTCCTTGTTTGTCATTGGAGGATGTTAATAAGTTTTTACTTGGTATTTTATGTACTTTATTTTTCGCTTCAGCAACTATATATAAAGAATTAGAACTGTCTATACTCTCAAGAGGCTTAGGATTTGCACCAACCTCCATGTTCAATATGTACACTACACTGTTAGGCTATGTTCACAAGGGTTTTTGCAGGGCGAATTACCCCTGTGGATGGGGGCGGGCGGTCGGGGAGTACGGGGGGGCGGCACCCGCCGGCCCATAGACAATCACTGCAGCGGCCGATACCCACTGAAAGGGGGACAGTCAATTATCTCCCCCCCCCGGGGAGGGGAACGAATCCAATTTTCTCAAGGAAAACGTGAATTAACCGTAAGAAGGGCCGAAATTGCCACTTCGGCGCGTATTACGGACCAAAAAAGGCCCTTTTTTAAGCCGTGTGAACATGGCCTTAGATATAAATAAATTTGTCCGTCAGTTAACCATTAAAAACCATTTTTTTAGAATGAAAGAGAGAAGTCCACCGAAAGAGACAATACTGAAGCAAATGATTTACAATATAATTGTAACGGTGCGGCGCCGATGGACGTACGCTGAAGCGCCGACCGCAGACATCCGGGTGGGATCCTCTGGATCACGCGGCGGGTTGGGGGGGGGCGGGAGGCCCGCCAATGGACTAGGGCCCCCTGGTCTTCGCCAAGCCCCCGAAAGCGGATGGTTTGGGCTGCGGGACCCCCCGGGTCACTACCCCGACGGGGGCTACCCTGGGGAACACCGGGGTACGGGAAACAGGACACAGGAACATAGTAAACATAAGCAGGCAGTAAAACGTACCCGGAACACAGCAGAAACAGGAGGTTAAACTTTACATAAGCCCACGGGATACGGCGGGAACTGGACGGGTAACACATCGGGTACAACCGGGAACACTTCGGGAACAGGAAGAAAAATACGGGACAGGAACACGGCAGGAACAGGAGACACAGACACACGGACGAGGGCCAGGACTCAGATGACCAAGACACTGGACCACATCTCAGGGAAAAGGGGCTCAAACGCAACCTAAAAGGGGCAGGAGCTCAAAGGGGAACACTAGACACACCCCAAAAACACAATAACTACCCAGTAGAGACAAAAAATTTCCTTTTATACCCAAAGGGGTAAAGGGGGGTAAGGGGAAAGGGTGCAAAAAAGGGAAACTATAAAAGGAAGGAAGCGCCCCGGGGCACCGCCTTAGGAGGCAATGCACAGACGGACCCGGGAAAGCAACAAACTGGACAGACACAAGTACTAGCAAACACAGGCTGGGACCCCTACAGGGGGCCCCACGAGACATGGGAGGCACGACAGCCGACGGTCCAAGGCAGGACCTGCGCATGAAACCCTGACTTACCCCCCCCCTCAAAGCCCCCCCCTCCCCTCCAAATCACAGAAGGCATTTTCCAATACCAGGGCCCGCAACTTCTACGGGCAACCCCAAAACCAATACAAAGCTTTTTTAATACCATATAGGGAAAAAACCTAAAAACGGAGGGGCAGGGGGGAACAACCGGGGGGACAGGCAAAATGGGGAGGGGAACCCAGGGGGGGCAAAGCCACGGGACTCGAACTCAGGCGGGACCGTAAGCCACGGGGGCTCAGAAGGCTCAGGGGGGGACCTAAACCCCGGGACTAAAGGGCCCGGGGGGGACCGTAACCACTGGGGCCCCGAAGGCTCAGGCGGGACCGTAAGCCCGGGACTCAGAACTCAGGGCGGGGCCGTAAGCCCGGGGGCTCAGAAGGCTCAGGCGGGGCCGAACCACGGGGACTCAGAAAGGTCAGGCGGAAACCCTAACCACGGGAACCGAAGGCTCAGGGGACCGTAAGCCACGGGGACCAGAAGGCCAGGCGGGACCCCAAGCCACGGGGGATAAAGCTCAGGGCGGGGCCGTAAGCCACGGGGACTCAAAGGGTCAGGGCGGGACCGTAAGCCACGGGACTCAAAGGCTCAGGGCGACCGAAGCCACGGGGACTCAGAAGGCTCAGGGCGGGGGCCGTAAGCCACGGGGACCAAAGGGCCCGGGCGGGACCGAAACCACGGGGACCGAAGGCCAGGGGGGGACCGTAAGCCACGGGGACTCAGAAGGGCCAAAGGGGGGGACCGTAACCACGGGGACTCAGAAGGCTCAGGCGGGGCCGTAACCACGGACTCAAAAGGGCCCGGGGGACCGTAACCACGGGGACTCAGAAAAGGCTCAGGGGGGGACCCCAACCACGGGACCGAAGGGCCTCAGGGCGGGGGCCTAAACCCGGGGACTCAGAAGGCCAGGCGGGACCGTAAGCCACGGGGACTCAGAAAGGGGGCAGGGCGGGACCTAACCACGGGGACTAGAAGGCTCAGGGGGGGACCGTAAGCCACGGGGGCTCAAAGGCCAGGGGGGACCGAAGCCACGGGATCAGGGAAGGCTTCCCGGGGGGGGACCGTAAGCCACGGGGACTCAGAAGGCTCGGCGGACCGAAACCCCCGGGGAAACCCGAAGGGTAGGGCGGAAACCGTAAACCACGGGGGCTCAAGGCTCAGGGCGGGACCGTAACCCCCGGGACTCAGAAGCTCAGGCGGGACCGTAAGCCCCGGGGGTCAGAAGGCTCAGGGGCGGGACCGTAAGCCACGGGACTCAGAAGGCTCAGGGGGGGACCGAAAAACCACGGGGGCTCAGAAGGGTCAGGGGGGACCGTAACCACGGGACTCAAAGGCTCAGGGGGGGGACCCTAAGCCACGGGGACTCAAAGGCCAGGGGGGGAACCGAACCCGGGGACCAGAAGGGTCAGGGGGGGCCTGAGCTAGGCCAAACGTAAGCCTGGGCTGGGCCGTGGCTAGGCCAAACGTAAGCTCGGGCTGGGCCTACTAAGGCCAAAGTAAGCTCTGGGCTGGGCCCTGAGCTAGGCCAAACGTAAGCTCTGGGGTGGGCCGTGAGCTAGCCCAAAAGTAAGCTCTTGGGGGGGCCGTAGCTAGGCCAAACGTAAGCCTGGCTGGGCCCCTGAGCTAGGCCCAAAAGTAAGCCTGGGCTGGGCCCTGACAGGGCCCAAAATAAGCCTGGGCTGGGCCGTAGCTAGGCCAAACGTAAGCCGGGGTGGCCCGGGCAGGCCAAACGAACTCTGGGGGGGACCGTGGGCAGCCAAACGAAGCTCGGGCTGGACCGTGAGCTAGGCCCAAAAGTAAGCTCGGGCTGGCCCCTGAGCTAGGCCAAACGAAGCCTGGGCTGGACCGGGAGCTAGGAAAAAGTCAGCTCTGGCTGGCCGTGACTACCAAACTTTAACTCTTGGCTGGACCCTGAGCTAGGCCAAACTTTCCGGGATGGACCATAGCAGGCAAACGTAAGCTCTGGGCTGGACCAAAGAGCTAGGCCACGGGGGCAGACCTCTGAAAGGGGCAGGGCACCCCGCGGGATCCATGGTTTATTCATACTGTAACGGTGCGGGGGGGCCCCATGGACTACCTAAGCCCGACCGCAACATCCGGGTGTGGACCCTTTTATCACCGAAGGCGAGTGGTACTGGAGGACCAGCCAGGGGGTGGATCTGGGGCCCCGGGCTTCGCCAAGCCCCCCCCGCAAAGCGGGAAGGACTGGGGGCGGGACCCCCAGGTCCCCCTACCCCGACGTGGGGAACCCTTACAGCCGGGACAGGGGCAGGAACACAGGAACATAGGAAAACATAACAGGGGAGGGAAAACTACTCAGGAACACAGCGGATACGGGGTTAAACGACATAAGCACCACAAACGGGAGGGAAATGGAGGGGAAAACATAGGGACAGACCCGGGGAAAACCACAGGGCAGGAAGCAAATACAGGACAGGAACACGGCAGGAACAGGGGACACAACACGACGCGGAGGGCCAGGGGCTCAAGCCAGGGAACGGACACTCCAGGGTTAAAAAGGGTCAAACAGCAGACCTGAGATGCTGGGGAGACCAAAATGGGGAAACCTTGAAACACAACAGACTGCAAGAACGACCCAGAGTAGAGACAAACTTCCTCTTATAGCCAGAAAGGGCGGGGGGGAAGAGAAGGTGCCCAGAACGGAAACTATAAAAAAAGGGAAAGGAAGCGCCGCGCGCACGCCTTAGGAGGCCAAGTGCACAACAGACCCAGGAAGCAACAAGACTGGGCAGGACAGGCAAGTACATAGCAAACACAGGCGCTGGGACCCTGCACAGGACCCCAGCAAACATGGCAGGCACGGACAGGCCGCGGGCCAAGGCATGGACCCGGGGGCAGAACCTGACAATTTTAAATTTTTTCTTGTATGACCCCTTTTAAGAACTACAAATCAATCGATTTTTAAGTGAATGCAGGGGGAAAAACCATAATTCATTAAAGAAGAGATTTTTAATTTGTGTTCCCAATTTTAGAATTTTCCCCCATAACATCACGCCCCATAATGATTTTATACTCCAAACTATGGAAAAAAGATTGTTCAAAATACAACAGCAAACACTAAAAAAAAAAATTATTTACCGCAAAATATAACTAAGTATGAAAAACAAGCTCTAAGAACACTCAAAAGAAAAAAACAGGTGGTAATAAAAAGAGCTGACAAGGGAGGGGCTTTGTGATCTTGGATAGTGAGTTTAATAGAAAACTAACCTTTAAAATTCTCGCATTTCCCCCACATACAAGAACTGCCCAAAAAACCACAACAGATTTTCAAAAAACCATGCAAAAAACAAAAATATAGTGTCAAATAGGAGCCATCTCGACAACATTAGCTGAAAAAATTAAATTTTAAAAAAAGTCCTATCACTCCCATATTACATTCCACCAAAAGTTCACAAGGAGTTTTTTCCCCCACCCCCCCTTGGGCCCTATTGTGGCGGGAAAAAGGTCCTGGGAAACTATTGTTTCAGGGTAGACCTTTTACTTAAAACCCAAATCCTCACTACCTGATATAAAAAGATACAGGACACTAATTCAACTTTGGAAGGTATTACAGGCAACCAATTGGAGCTGGCTAACATGTGATGTTGAGCGTTATATCCGCCAGATACACGAAGTCCCCCCTATTTGCACTGAAGAATTTTTTTAAAAGTCACAGCCAAAATAAGAAGAAATAAAAAGTTTCTGGTTCTAGCAGTTAATTTTTTTTAACACATAAATTTTTCCTTTTTGATAAAACAAACTATTTACAACAAAAAAGGGGCTCAATGGTGCGAAATTTTCCCCCCCAAATTGGCAAAATTTAAAAATTTGGGCCCATGGGGGAAAAAGGTTTTTGTTTGTCGGGTTCCAAAGTCTTTTCCTCCCATTCAGGGGGTCGGTCGCTTTTATAGACACCTCCTCCTAATTTTGGGAGGGGCCCCGACAACATTAGGACAATTTTTTTCAGTATACAAACAACCCCCTGAACCTCGTTTACATATCAAGAAACCATTTGTAAAAATATGCAATTTAATCAGCTTAAGTGCAGAAAACAATCAAATGAAATTACAACCCTATCGCAAGCCCCCAACAAAAACTCATTGCTACTTTCCTCCCCCCTTCACCCACCACACGTACCAAAAAAATTCCAACAGGGGAACTAAAAAGGGGAAAAAAAACACGTCTTCCCCAAAGAAAAACCACCCAAAAAAAAAATAATTGTAGAACGTAAAAAAGAGAGGATATGACCACAGACATAAGGAAGCAAAAATAAAGTACAAAAATACCAAGAAAAAACTTTTTAACACCCCAAAGACAAAAAAAGGGAAAAAAAAAAGCAAATTGGGGGGTAATTTTTCTCTACCCCATACTTCCCCAAACAATAAAATTTTTAAAAATAATTAAAAAACATCTTCCCATTTTAAAAAAACAAAAATAATTGAATAGGTTCTTCAGAGGAATAAACTATGCCCTAAACGAGGAAAAAAACGATTGGCCAAAATGTATCTCCCCCAGCCATACATTTTCGCCCTTAACAAAAGGGGGCAAAAAATGAAAAAAATAAAAGGAACTATGGTTGCGCCACAAGATCTGTATAAATTGAAAGCATATGAAAAAAACCCCCAAGCTTTACTCTTACACACAGGAGAACTTATGATATAACAATACAAAACGTAATACAAATATGTAGTGTACCCAATCTTTTTAGAATGAAAAACGCAATTGGGGATGCACCACAATAGTTTAAAAACCGCATTAGGAACACCTTTTTGATTCAAAAAATCCCACATGGAAAACTAATTTCAGCGTGTCTAAACACGATAGAAACACACAATCAAAATACAGCAAAGCAAAAAGTAAATGGATTGAGAAAGTCAATTTAACCCCTAAGGGGTGACTTAAAAAAAAAAATTATTGATGAAGAAGTTTTGGTGGATCTTTAAAAAATTGCAAACACGAAAACCAAAAAGGTCTAATATAAAACACTTTTCTTTAAATCATTTTAATCCAATTGTGTAAAAAAAAAAAAAAAAAATTTTTTTTTTTAAATTAGATTTTTTTTAAATTTAAAAAATATGTAACATGCATACATCTAATCCCCAAAAACAAATGTAGAAAAGAGAAAAAAAAAAAAAAAAAAAAAAACCCAACACGGCAACTCCCAGAAAACAACCTAAAAAAAAGGAAATGCATTGCAAAGGCAAATTTCACACAATGAGTAAATTTTTAAAAATCGAAACGCCTGTCCCAAGGCATTATTCGTTTGCAGATTTGGTAACACTCCCTGCCATGTATTTTAAACATTCAAAATTTAAAAAATACTTTTTAGAAAGGGGGCGAGATCCGAATCATTACAAGCGTGTTTGCCGGGCCCTGCAGCAGCAAAAAAGAAAAATCGTTTACCGCCTGGGGGAGTTTGTCAGGCGTCCCAAGCACCCGCAAATAATCCACCAATTGACTAAGTAATAGCTTTTCCTTCATCCTTTTGATTGTAAACCTTGTACTTTTCCCCATATAACAACACCATCCACCATAAAGACAAATGATAAAGATTTTGGCTATGAAGTATCAATTCAAAAAAAATAGACAACCTACTCACCGCTTTTATGGCATTTGATTGATATTAAAACCTCTTTCCAAATAACATAGGAACAAGAGCTTGACCGAAACTTCTCTAAAGCCTTTTTATGGGGCCACAAATCCTGCATCTTTTATGTAAAGCACCGAAGAAGAATTATAAAATATTAAGAAAGTTAGACAAGGCGTCCTTCCTACTTTATACCTTATTCTTAGCTTTCCCTGAATTTTTATGGAGATGTGCAATGACTGGAGGAACTATCTGGTGGGAATGCTCTACATATGCAGTTTTTTTTTTTCATCAAAAGGGTTTTTTTAACCAGTTTAAAATTTATGCATATTTAAAAGGGGGTTTTAAAAGAGGATTAACAGGGCAAACCAGGGAGAAATCCCATGGTTTGGGAAACAAAATTTTTTTTTATAAAATCTTGAAGTTACCTTTTAGCTAATAGTTTTCCCCCTTCTTTTTCCAGTAAAGGGTCCTAATTCAATTTCCCTAAGGCCTAAAAATTTGGGTTTTTTTTTTTTTTCCCCAGCACATAAACCACAAATTTAGGGAAACTTTTTTCATTTTTTATTTATTTGACTGTATCCTCATAATTAAAAAAGCAGGGGTTAAAAATAACAGCACCTGGGCTTTAACACTCGAAAATGTTTTTTACTAAGCAGGGGGTAAGACTGACATTAAAGGGGGGGTGAAAACCAAGCAAGTCGGCCCAAAATAAGGAGCCTCGTCCCTGGCGTTTTGCTGGGACACTAAATTTTCACTGACAGCAAAAAATAAAAAGGTTTCACAATTTTTTTAAAAAAGAAGGGAAATTTTTCTCCAGCCCCCCTACAACCCCACCAAAAACGAAAAGCCCCGGGCTACATTTTCTATTTGGGCTTTATTTTCTGATTTACCCATGTTTTCTAGGACACTTTCCCCGTCCCCCGGGCAAAATTTAAAGGGGGTCTGCTACAAGTTCCGTTTCCATGTAGATCACAATTTCTTCCATGTCTCTCTTTTGAAGCCTCTTTTTCTCAATCATTTTTCCCAATAGACTGTGACTTCCCCCATGGAAGCAAATTCCAGTGACACCTATGAGGTTTAAGGTCTGGATGAAAAATGCCTCAGACGTAATAAATAATTCTACCTCATGGACTGGAAGCGATTCGGGCCAAAAGAAAGTTTCTGGGAACCACTGGAAAATACTGATGCTCCTGACCTCATCCCCTTTGGTTTTTATTTTCATCCCAAACTTTTAAGAAGAGGGGAATTTAAAAAAATGGGGACCGCGGACATGCTCAGTCCCCTGCCAACCCGCTCCTTTTTTGGGGAAATTTACCTCTCCTACTCCTTTCTCAAACTCTTATTTCCCCCCCCTCATCGCTTTGGGGGATGTTCGCAATTTAAACCCCAGCCTGGCCCTAACTCTTTTAAGAAAAAAATTTCCCGCGGCCCCCTGACTACCAAAAACCTTTTACACCCGTACTTTAATTGGACACCTTCCCCCCTTTTTCCTGCCCCCCGTTTTTTTTTGGGGCTTTTCCCGCTGAGCAATTTTGTTTTTTCATTGCCTGTACTTTTGTATTGACCCCAATATTGAAAGAATTCCTTCTAATCTCTGCCCCGCCAAAACCCGCCCCCTTCCTTATTTCCCCTTTTTCCTTTACTATGTCTCTTTTTTTCTCCTTCATACTTTTTTTTGGCAAACCGACCCGTCCCAGCGAGAAGCCACATCAGGGGCAGCGGCCTGGGAGTTCCTCACACCCAAATCCCATTTGGCTGGGCCCGGGGAAAACTGCGAGACTCCATGGACTACATCCCTGGGTTAGGGTTTTGGTTTTTCTCTCACAGGTGATCCAGTGGATCCACCACCTCCATTGTTACAAGGGCTTTTTCCCCTTTTAGAATTATATTAAAATAGAAAAATGGAACATAAAGACATGTTTTTGAGGGAAAAAGGAAACCCCACTCAGGATCCCCAAAATAAATTTAAAAAAAAGGTCACATTTGGCCCGGGCCAATACAATCCATGCAAATTTTTTGGGCAGCCCCTCGTTTTCCTTGGTAAATAAATAAATTTTTTCTTTTCGGTGTAATTGTGAGTCAACCCTATTTAAAACGGGGGGGCCCTCAAAAAAAATTTTCCCTTTAAGGGAAAAGGGTTTTTTTGTGACCTTTTTTAGTTTTGGTCTTTTAAAAATGCATACTATTCAATTTTTTTTTGAAAGGACTTTCGCTTGGGAGAAGAATATTTTTTCATTTTTTTTCCACCTTTTGGGTTTTTCTTTTCCCCCCATTCTTGGGTTTTTTCTCCAACCCCTTGGTTTTTTTCTACCCACCCTTCGTTCTGGTTTCCCAAAATCCTAGTTCTTCTTTTAATTTTTCCCTTTATTCTTTTCCCCCAAACCCCCTTTGGTTTTTTCTATTTCCCTTGGTTCTTCTCCTCACCCTTGGTTTTCTTTTCCTGACCCCTTGGGGTTTTTTCCCCCGACCTTTGGTTTTTTCCCGCCCCACCCTTTTTCTTCTTTTTGACCCTTGGCTCCCTTTCCGTACCCTTGGGGTTTTTTTTCCCCGGGCCCTTTAAATTTTTTTTTTATTCCCCCTTGGTTCTTCTCCCCACCTTTTATTCTTCTCCTGACCCTAGTTTCTTCTGCAGACCCTTGTTTCTTCTCTTTACTCTTGTTTGCCTTGATGGACTAATATCTTCTGTCAACCAAACAGTGTAACAATTTTGAAAACGAATTTTGGGTCGTTAATATATACAATGAACCATCCTTGTAAATGAAGACCACCAACCATTTAGAGAAAATCTCTCTGTGATGGATTCTTAATTCCCCTTCCTTTTTTTACCTTTGACTTCTAGATTGGTTTTCAAACCCTCATTGTCATAAAAGAAGAATTAAAAGTACAGGGTCCATCTGCACATTTTCCAAGAATTAATTTTTTGGAAATCATCGGCCAATAGGTCTGGAGAGGAAAAAAAACTTCAAAAAATAAAATAATTGCCCGGACAGGGTATTACAAACCAATTTCCAATAATGCGCTTATATTCACTGGGGTTTTGGAAAGTTTTGGATGCTTGGGTCACATGTTGTGTATAACACATCCATCATATCCCAGAACCTCAGATGTTTTCTCACGAAAATTTTTTTTCTTTTGCTGTTCATCTTTTTATCATCAAATTTTTTTGGGGCATAGTATATCCCCTTATTAAACCATAAAAATTTTCCCGAAATGAAGCTCCCAAAACCATTTATCTTAGCCCCTTTGGCCATGTTACAGGGGATTACTACAATATAATGCTAATTGGTCCTTAGCTTAAGATTTAAAACCTTATTTCCAAACACTTCCGTCCATAAAGAGGATGACAGAGCCTCATCCTTAAAAAATTTAAAAAATGACAAATAGTCCATCCAGTCACGGAGCTTTATTAAAAAAGAAACATGGAATTATTTTGGGGTCAATTTTTAATAGGCCCCAGTTTTTTAAAACCACAGGTTTTCAACATTTACGAAAGGTAAGTTCTCGGCCCTTGTGTGGATCCCAAATGTCGTGGCAGCATCCAACCCGCAGCAATAGAGGGGCTAGCAGAGCCGGACACTTTGGGTCCAATGACCCCGTAAGGATCCCCACTCTGTGCTGAACAACCCGCTAAACCCTGAAGACTTTTTCACCTTTGTAAAGGGGGCCCCCACTTAAGGTCGCCTCTTACACCATGAGGTTTAAGGGGTTGTCTCTCTCAAATTTTTGGATGCTGAATGAAATAATGCGCTTTGCTCTGTGCTTCCTGGTCAAGGTCGTAATTAGCAATGATTAGGATGGGGCGAATCTTTAACGAAGGGAATCTTTTTAGAAATTTTAGGAAAACTTCGGTTCTGAACGAAGCTGAAGTTTGGGTATTCGGGTGAACGAAGTGTGCTTTTGATTGATAAAATGGCCTGCGAGGCCTCATGGGCTACTGGGGCAATGCACTCTGGGAGGAAGAAGGGCTGACATGTGCTGAGATGAGGCCAGTCAGAGACCGGCGGGATTCATGTGACGTACACCGCACTATTGTAAGTCCGGGCGCGACACTGGGAGCTCTTACCGTCCACTGTACTGATCAGGGAAGGTGCTGCCGCGCTGATTGTACTGAAGTACTGATTTTTTTACAGCGATTTTTGTGGGGTGTTCAGGCTTGTCTCAGAGAATGCTTCTCTTAATGTTCTATTTTCTGTTTTTTTGGTGTACTTGGATCTGAAATCCAGTGTGCGTCCCACTGCAGCTTGCATATACAATTATTTAATGCTATTCTGCTCACAGCCATTGAATATTCCAAGGGGCATCCTAAGACCAGTTCCCTGTTGTATTCATTTAATGAAACAGCGTTTTTATATTCAAATCAACACTTAATTTTTGGGCTGCTCATTCTTTGCGCAATTTACATTCCAGGTTTAATTTAGGTTGTTTTTGTTGCTGATGGTGACAAAAAATAGACCGTCTTTTTCACAGCCAAAATTAATACAATTTTCTGTTGATTTTTTCATAGGCTGAAGGTTTATTACATAATTGTTATCTTGTTGTGTAGCGTAGAAAACACGCATATTTGTAACACGTACAAAGCTTGTAGTTTCCGGCTGCTCATTTCTTTGCGCTATTTAAATCCAAGGGGATTATTCATTTAAGCGTTGTTTGTTCTCACTTGTACTCAGTAAAAGAACTTTGTTTTTCACGCCACAAAAGAAATTCTGTAGCATAATTCATATCCGAAAGGTTAATTAAGCCTGTTTGTGCTTTTGTTATTCATGTAAAATACACAGAGTTTTTAAACGGCACTTTACAAGGTCCATTTTCTTCCCATTTTGTTGGAGGCAATTTATTTTCAGGAGTTACCTTGCTGTTACTGGGTTCATTTGGTGTTCCAAATTACAGGGTGTGAACGTTTTTATATACAGATATTCTTCATCCTTACAGTGTCTGTATGCATTATAGAAATCAAACAGTATGTCAGACAGAGAGGTTTGGCTGGCTCTTCACTGCGAGTGGCAGAGGCACAAACATTCATGGCCAAGGTCGCAGCACAGCCAAAGTGGACGTCCGCCGCCAGGGGTCACTCGGTGACGGCAACACTGCGCTGTCATCTAGCCGGCGGTGTGTTCTGCAACCCCTGGTTCTTGATTGGTTGACTAGGCCATCCATTTCCTCCCAGATGACATCTGTCAAACCCAAGCAAAGTGTCGGTGGGTACATCAGACACATACCCTTTGTTGGCATGGCCAGGGAGATGGGTCAGCCAGCGGGCCTCACCGGTCCTCTACCCTCACTCTGTCCAGTCCGGGTTCCTCAGCCAGAGATCTCATATGTGGTCTGGGCTCAGCGCCACTATATTAGCGAGGATTGAAACAATTTGAGGAGGGCGTCAGCAGCTACTTGGCAGCGAAGTAAGAAATGGGGCCATATCCCCTTGCTTCTTACAGTAGGCGGCAAAGTTTAGATGTTTGATTGAATGTGGCATGGCGAGGTCATGTATGTGTGCGGGTCAGCCTCTGCATACCTAGACGGTGATGAGGCAGCAGTGACGATTGAATCACGAATAGATGATTGATGTAGCCGACCGCACTGGGAGTGGGTGAGGCAAGGGTTAATCATCGTAGGAGAGAATGAGGGCGTCAGTTGGAGTCAGCAGCAGCGCAGCCAGCAAGTGGGTCTGTGTGGCGTGTGTCAGCAGGATAGCTTGCAGTGTGAGTCGGGGAGCCAAGCGGCCACGGGGGTAAATAACCCGACTTCGCAGGTCAAACAAAGTAGCGGCAAAGGGGCTTCAGCAAGGCAGCCGGCGGCAGTAAGTTGTCACTCATTGCGGTAGAGGTTGGCAGATAAATCAATATACTTGGCGGCTGTGGATGATCTTTTGATAAGACCCACCGGAGGAGCCGAATTTGGTTATTTGTAGATCTGTAAGCAGAAAGTGTAGGTGGCCAGGAGCTAATGTTTGGCACCCACGGGCCCTGCGTCTACACTTGCAGCTTCACCATCGGTGGCTGGGAGAAACATGGCTCTGATGTTGGTGGTCACATCCTGCCGCCGCAGCACAGCAGCAGCAGAGGCAGCGCCCAGTGGTACGCTGCCATTGCAGCCGTCAAGGCTCCACCACCTCTGCAGAAGGGGAGCTGTTTCGCTTTGACATCATCTCCCGGTTCAGATGCTTCCTGCTCCTCGCTACTCATGAGCAAGCAGCGTTCAGCGAGGCGATTGCAAGAGACTTCCGTTTGAGGTCAACATCCCTTAAGGGGCAGCAGTGGACCAGGAGCTCATTGCTCCAAGTTCGTTGTAATGCAGTCCTCTCACTTTCAAATGGTGGTCTCTGCAACATTCAGAGAACTTATTGGCTTGTTGCCGAGACGAGATGGAGAGTCACAAGACCGTCGTAATTTTTTTCCAAAGGGCAGTGTAACCAGCCACTTAATAAATATGTATAACAGAAGGTGGGCCAGTCCTTGTGCTTATTCGGATTGTTCCATGGTTCACGGCCCTGCGCGACGTCTGGAGCTGTAACTACGGTCAGGGCGTACTTGTCCTTTACGGCCCCTGGCAGTGATGTTGGCTTCAGGCCAGGCACTCCAACAACTTGGACAGGTGACGACGCTTTCTCCTCAGCGTTGTCCAATATGATGCTCCTGCGCCAATGTCCGCCTCCTCATCCTCCTCCTCAACCCACTTCCTCCAGCTCACATGTAATGCTCCTATATACACACATGTGTAGGGCACAGCGGTGTTTGTTGTTATAACGCAGTTTACACCTGTCTTCGCCTCAGCGAAGGAGTCTCACAGGGGAAGGAAACTGATCGCGTCATTGCGGCCAAGGAAATCGATGTGTGGCTTTTCTAGCGACAAAGGCAAATCGGAACATGGTGATGGAACAATGGGAGAACATGGGGTCTGCGCTGCACCGTGGAGGGAGATGGTCAATGCGCTCTGCATGGCACACGTGTTCAAATCTGGTTGTGTAAAGGTTCCTGAAGTATTCCACCGATCTTCTGAGCATTCTGAAAATGGCCAGGAAAACTGTGCATGCTCTTGATCCTTTTCGTACTTAGCCGAGGAACACACCCTATCGAGTTGCACGGCAGCAGAACGGCCTCCCCAAACCACACTCTGATATGCGATGTTTCCAACCGTTGGATATTTACAGCCTGCACATGTTGGACCGGAACTGTCATGTACAGTGAAGGCCATTTAAGATTTTTTGATGATCAAGGCCAGACAAAAGTACTCCCCGGTTTTAACTTTGTTTTCAGCCAGTGGCACCTGCACGTTTTGTGAGGCCATTCGAGGTGGCGACGTTTTATTGTCAGTCGCCAGGACTGTGGGATGAATTAACGTCATTCCACGCTCATATCTGGATACAGATTTGCTGAAAAAATCTGTCTACCACCCCACGCCGGGCAGGGCGGAATGGAGACGTGGCGTCTACGTCTCGTGGCCACATGAGTCCGGTGGGGATGGAAATGGAGGGGAGGAGGAGGGACAATTGGAGCTCAGAAGCATTGTCTGTGTTGAAATGATCCGTGGATTTTATACCCAGGTGACATGAGAGGGGGAGCAGGAGAGCAAGTGGAGGAGGTGGGATGGCAGATGAGGAAAGACGGGCAGATGTACCCCAAGCACCGTGTGGCAGTATACTGTGGAAATGGAGCAGGGAGGCCCTCGGAGTAACTATGCAGTTGGGACCGGCTGCATGCTTTTTTGCCTGGCTATTGACAGCCGAAATTGTCAGCATCAGGGCAGAGGGAGGAGGACTTCTGGCTTCCACCCCTATTGGACCTCGCTAACGGGCACAAATGAGGAGCCTATTTTCCCAGCTAGTGAGAGGGAGGGAAAAAACTCAAATACTTTTGGGAAAAAACCTCCTAAAACAGTTGGCCCCTGCCTATGTGCGGCTGTCCCTTTCCCCCTTGAAGGTTGACCCGGGGGGTTCCTTTAGCGCTCCGTTTTCTATGCCGCGGCTGCGGGGGGGGGGTGGGGGGGGGGAGCAGTCCAGCTCATCGCAAAAAACCTAAGTCTGGGGTCATGTGAGCAGCTTCCTTCCCCCCGCCCTAGTTTAGGGGGAGTCGCCGCAAGGGAGCAGGGGCCTGGGGGCATCCTGAACCACAGGGGGTTGCCATTGGAAAGCCCCCTCTGCCACCCAGTTAGAAGATCGGGACTATGGGAGCCAAAAGGATGTTGGCCCCAACTTGCGAGTTTTTTCAGGGGGGAGAAGCTTTCCTGCCCGGCCAGGTGGGTTTTTAGAGGGGTTTTCAGTGGGCGGGGGGCCCCTTTTTAACCCCCCAAGGAGAACCCGCTTGTCCCGGGGAAAAGGGGGAAGATGACCTTTGTCAAGATGAAAACGGGGGGGTGGCCAGGATTTCCACACCAAAATGCCCTTGGGTCGACTAACCAGCCTGAGCCTCACCCCAAAAAATGAGAAATGAGTCTGGGTTAAAATACCTGCCCCAGCCACTATTTGATGCCGCCCACCGCTGATGCAAAACTTTTTGTGACAAAATTTCTCCCTCTGCAAAACCCCCTCTTTACCCCGGGGGTGGTATTGCCCCACACCACATTTTTTTAAAATTTTGCCACTGTTACCTCTTGCTGTGCTGTGGCTGTCCCGTGACCCCACACTGTGTATTGTCCCCCTCTTGGGGGGTTTTTTCTGTTTTTGGCCACCTCCAAATTTTTAGGGCCCTGGCTACCCCCCGTTTTTGCACTCCAAATGTGATTGTGCCCCCCTGTCTGACCTCATGCTGTGCTTGGCTGCTGCGTGACCTACCCCCCTTTTGTCATTTCCACTGTCTACCCTCATTTTTTTTCTGCTGTTTGGGCTCTGCCGTGACCTACCACGTGTTTTTTCA
>JAODAL010030728.1:0-49506 GCA_025379985.1 Phyllomedusa bahiana
GAAAAGGTTTCCCCCGAATGTCCTCGGGGGAATTTGTCCTTCCCCTACCCAAACCCAGGGGACCCAATTTCCATGGCTTTATGCCGTTTTCCCTATTCTGAGGGTAAGACGGTCATATGGGTGGTTGTGGATCGCTTTAGTAAAATGTGTCATTTGGTTCCTTTAAGAGGTTTGCCGTCGTCCAAAAAGCTTGCCAAGCTTTTCATCAAACACATTGTGAAACTACATGGGTTACCTGAGAATATTGTTTCTGACAGAGGGGTCCAATTTGTTTCCCTGTTTTTGGAGATATCTCTGTAAGGCTCTGGGTATCACCCTATCCTTCTCCTAGGCTTTCCACCCTGAGACTAATGGGCAGACGGAGAGGATGAACCAAACTGTTACACAAAAACTTCGTTGTTTTGTCTCTGATCAGCAGGCGGATTGGGTTAAATACTTACCGTTGGTAGAATTTGCGATTAATAATCAGGATAATAGTTCATCTGGAGTCTCGACGTTTTTCTGCAATTATGGTTTTCACCCGAGACATGCATCTTTATCCAGCGCTACGTCCGATCATAATGGGGTGGATGCTATCGCTAAAGATCTGTGCACAGTCTGGGCCCAAGTTCAGAAGAACTTGGTCAACGCCCAGAACATCCAGAAAAGAAAGAGTGACAAGAGACATCTTTCCTCTAGTGGTTTTTCTGTGGGGGATAAGGTTTGGTTGTACACCCGTAATCTTCGCCTAAAAGTGCCTTGCGGTAAATTAGCTCCACGAGTCGTAGGTCCTTATGTGGTGCAGGAAGTGGTGAACCCAGTGGCATACCGTCTTAAGCTACCTCCCTCCCTCCGGGTTCATAACGTTTTCCACCAGTCACTGTTAAAGAGGTACATACCGTCTCTGACTTCACCTTCTATACCCCCTCCTCCTGTTAATGTAGAGGGTCAGCTAGAGTATGAAGTTGCCCGTATCTTAGACTCCCGTAAAGTGCAGAGGTTCATCCACGCCGAATCTCTGATCAGGGAATTCCACGACTCTCACCCGGACAAACCCAAACCAGGGAAGGGTCCAGTGGCCCCTCCTAAAAGGGGGGAGGGGTACTGTCACAGCGCAGGTTTCGCCGTGGAGCAGCAAGGCACGGCAGGAGTTAATCCCTCTGGCCATGCGACACACCCAGGGAGAGGCTGGGCTGACTTACCTAGGAGTGACAGCTCAGCTCCTAATCAGGTCAGAGGGTGTGCCGCACTAGCCAATAGGAGGGCCCGGAGGCCGCACCAATCGTCTGCTGGGGCGGGCTCTGGGTTCCCTATTTGAACTCGCTCATTTCTGTCAGACCTTGTCTGGAAAAGGTTCTGCCTTGTGCTTCCCCTGTATTCCTCATTCGTTTGTTGCTTCTGATATCCTGACTTCGGCTTGCTCCTCGACTGCGTTTCCATCCTACGATTTTGTACTGCGTGACCTCCTGTGTTTTTGACTTTTGGCTTGTTTCCCGTTGTTCTCCAGTTTCTGATTCTTGGCTTTGACATACCGTACCTGTATCGACCCGGACTGTCTGACTCTGCGTTTCCCTGACGGCCCTGCATGTAGTAGTGTAGGGACTGTCGTCCAGTTGGGGTCTGCCATCTAGGGCAGTACGCCAAGTAGGCAGGGAAAGTGGGCTGGGTGGCAGTCAGGGCCCACTGCACCTCCTCTGATGTTACAGCCTAACATGAAGGGGCGTGCTGTGGGCGTTCTGGGGTGGGATGCACCACATTTGAAAACTCCGACGCATGTATTAATGCGGGTCGGCAAAGTGAGGCGCATTACAGCTCCGACAGGCAGACCTATTTCAATGTGGTCTGTCTGCCAGAGGCATTGAAGTTTGCACTGCAGTTATGAGCGCACTTTCACACCGACATGCATGAGGCGCAGTTTTCACGGTAAAAAACGTGACAACAGACACCTAAACGCGCCGATATTCATACATGTCCCCCAATATTCCATGTGTGGTCTAACCAGTGACGTGTATAATGGGAGAATAATGTTCTCATCATGTGCATCTGTGCCCCTTTTAATACACCCCATGATCCTATTTGCCTTGGCAGCTGCTGTCTGACACTGGCTGCTACAATTAAGTTTACTGTCCACTAGGATTTCCAAAGTCCTTCTCCATGTCACTTTTTTCCAGCATTTTTCTGGTTAATAAGTAATCATGAAATTGATTTATCCTCCTCATGTGCATAACCTTGCATTTATCTATGTTATACCTAATCTGCCATTTCTCTGCCCAGGCCTTCAACTTATCGATTTTTCCTCTGTTGTGTTGATAACTTGACAGAGCTTAGTATCATCCTCAAAGATTGATATTCTACTTTGCAATGCAGTGTAACGTCATTACAGGGGTTGTCTCACTACAAAGATCATAGTTTAAAATGAGGGGAATAAAAATGTAAGCATGTCCGTCCTAGGATATCATTAGCAAAGTGCTATGGTTTATGTGAACAGGCCAGTTTTGTGTGTGCATAACAACCGTGTTGAAGCCCAGGTTGAGTTCCGCACAGCTAATGTGATGCTGGCTGTCAGCTCAGAGGAATGATGCATATTCCCCCCCAGGTCGCAGATGGGATTGCACATAGTATGTCAATACAGCGTAGTGAACAGGTCACAGACAGGAGCACGCCTAATATGTTGAAGCAGTATAGTGCAGGGGAGGGAGAGAGAGAGAACAACTTTACTGTGCAGTCCCATGTAAACACTTTTGTGACACAGGTGCACAGTCCCAACTAAATCACTTTTGTGACAGATGCGCAGTCCCACGTACCCTCTATTGAAGGACATCCCTCTATTATCCATATTGATCTATTGAAGGATGAATGGAAATGTATTATATTGTGGTCACTATTTCCCAGGTGCCCCCCAACCTGAACCTTTGTTACTCTGTTAGGTCTATTAGTCAATATTAATTCTAGAAGGGCCTTCCCTGCAGTCGGCTCCTGCACCATTTAGGAAAGGTAATTATATTTAGTTATTGACAAAAACTAGTTTCCTTTATGAGAGCCACAGGTTTCAGTTTCCCAGATTATATATGGGTAGTTGAAGTTGCCCAACCTCATTATGGTTAGCTGTCTCATCTATTTGTTTGAGGATTACATCTTCCATGGGTTCTGCTACATTTGGGGGCCTATGGCAGACCCCTAATAGAATTTTATTACTGTTATTACCCCCATCTATATCTACCCATAATGATTCAACATGCTCATTAACTGTATTTATATCTTCCCACAGTGATAGATTCAGACAGGATTTTATGTTAATACATACCCCTCCACCTTCCATTTTTTATAATCTCTTAATAACCTGTAACCTAGTAAGTTAACTGCCCAGTTATAGGTCTCATCCAGCCATGTCTCAGTTATCCCTGCTATGGCATATTTTTGTGCAGCAATAAGAAATTCTGATTCATTTATTTTTGTTGGTGAGACTCATGGCATTGGTCAGCATCCAATTTAGAGATTTTTCAGATTTCATTCTTTTTGCCCTGTCCTTATTAACTACTACTACCCCCTCCCTCCACTCCACCTTCTGATTTATTATGAAATCACAGATCTTTATCTTCACTATCTTGCACGCTATATGTGTAGTTGTCCTCCCCCAAGTCCATAGTTTAAATATTCCTCCAACTTCCTGTCCATTTTGTCCCCTGATACAGCTGCACCCTCCCCATTTAGGTGCAGTCCATCCCTAGCATAGATAAAAAAAAGTGGAGTAAACCAGCTCACCTATATAGGCAAAAAATAGTCCTCAGTGATCCCGTGCATGAACCACACTCCAAGGTATGTGACAGCAATGAGAGAACAAAATCCAATGGATCAGCACAGGGATAGTAGAACCAAAGAAACTTTTATCGAAGACATGCCGGTACACACATGGATACGTGCAGAGTAGGCAGGCAATCAGAGAGATAACATCGCTGACATGTTTCGGGCGACTCAGCGCCCTTAGTCATAGCAAACATCATGTGAAAAGCAAGCCTCTAAATAGTGTACTAAAATCAAATGTTAATTAATTAAAATGAGAAGAACCTGTGTTCATACTCTTACCTGTCACCAGGACGCCGGCCGCACGTGAAATGACAGCTGGAATCAAAACTAAAGTCACCGGAACCCGGAAGATGGAAGTGAAAATCAGTGGACCGCAATGCGTTCCACTGAACAACACGTATTGGGCATGCACGCTGGCGGCCGGATACAAACTAGAAACAATATACAGAGCATAGTAAATAGAGAACTATGATATCTTAAACGGCACAGAGGGAATCCCTGCCGAGGAAAACTATTAATAGATACGGGCTACAATCATGAGAGTCCACAGATGAAACATTCACTCATTCAATTATCTGACAACTAAGCGTATATGAACAATGGAGGAACATATAAAAGGACATTGACGAGAGGGATCTATAAAACTAAATAAGGAAGTGAAATTGACTATTGCTTACCTCAAAGCCAATAAATATGAATGCAAATTTAACACAATTGAATTAAATATTGAACATAATTTCTCTCTGAGAATTTAAACCTTTAGGAGAAAAGTGTTAAGAATTAACATCCAATATGCCTCTCTAGCATGCAAAGTGTACTCTATTTTACCTCCTCTTCTAGGTTTCATAATTCTCTCAATGCCAATCAATTACAAGCCCATAGTGCTTCAATTGTGGCATTCCATGAAGTGTTGCGAAACGGTAGATCTGTTTCTGCTCATATTGTAGCCCATATCATACAAGTGCTCAAGGAAACGCATTTTAAATTTATGTGTAGTACTTCCTACATATAACAAATTGTAGAAAGAGCACTAATGACATAGATCATATGACTATTGTTACAGTTAATATATCTACGAATAGGAAAAGATCTAAAACTATGGGAATTGTAAATTTCTACCTTGGAGGTCCTTGCCTGGAGCTTTTGGCCTAAGTACCTGAAATTGTTTTAAGGTGTCAATGTGCACTATAACAGCTGGGTTCTCATCAGCCCCAGCCAGCAATCTGTCAACTCGATATGTTGAACTTGGGCCCCAGGTAAACAACATACTGTTTGACGATCCCAGTCTTTTTGACAGATTGCCCTTTCTGTTCCTAATGGAGTCCCCAGGTACAAATACCTGCCTAGCCTCGACGGCATTCCTATTCCCCATCTTACTGGAGCAGACAGGAGCAGTGTCTTGCTGCAGCAATGCTATTTCTGAACTGACATCCCCCTCATCCGCCAATCTTGCAAATTTGTTGGGGTGTGCCAGATCAGAACTAGCCTCCCTGAAACTTTTCGCTCTACCCTTCTTTCTGACTGTTACCCAGCTAGCTGCTTCATGTCATTGAACCTACATTGTGCCATCTTCCCCAGCATCTACCCCTTTGAGTGCCTGCTCAGTGAGCAGCAGACTCGCTTCCAAGTTGTCAATGGATCTCAGTGTAGCCACTTGCTCATTTAGATCCAGGATCTGGGCTTCTAAATGTGCAGCGTGCACAAATCTCACCCAGCAGTATGTCCCCGCAAATGGCTGTTCAAGGATTGCATACATTGCACAGGATGTGCACTGGACAGCTTTGTCAATCATGGAACTCATGGGGACATTACAAAAACAGAGAAACACACAGATATAAATAGAAAAATCAGTACAATACTGCCCCTACTAAACTCCCCAAATCGCATGTCCAACAATCTTAAGTCCCACTAAACGCACTCGATCGCTGGGGCACTCACTCTTTTACTTAGCTTTAAAACCTTTTTTCCAATGCTGCCTTACAGAGCTGCGGCTAACCCCTCCTTCAGGAAAAAAAAGGCCTAGATAGCTGGACAAAGATGCAATATAAGCTTTGTTGATTGATAAACCACACCCCTATTTAGTCACCTGACTAAACATCCTTCATTCAGCAGAAACAATCAGGAAGTATGTATGCTTACCACTATAGAATTGTAATACACAAAACCACTCTTTAATACTATATATGTAATCTATACATAAAATAAGTATAGCTACAATATATAAACCATATGTCTGCTATAAATTTTAAACATACTGCAATAATAAACAGATATGCACTCAGCAGTTCACAGAGGTATTTCCTGCAAGTCCAAAAATCTTAAGTTCCACACAAACCAAAAACGCACTTTAGTTTTTTTTATGAACATAAGTTAAGCTTGTACGCTTGTATTACCGGCAGCGATACAGACTTGGTTTAGTGACTGGCAGGTGGGGACCTGCTGCTGCGGTATTCATCTGTGTTAAACAAAAGGTGCAAGATTTATGCGAAGGTAGAACATTTTCTTGTCCTTTAATACAAGGGTGCACGGTAGTTTCATTGTCTCAGAATTTTGGTGACAAGACCCTCATCTGCTTTTATAAGAAGTGTTTTGTGAATAGTCAAAAATAATTGGAGAACTCATCATTTGTACACCAGGCTTTCATCAGTAATGACCAATAATACATATGATGCTATAAATAGAATGTTATGATAAAGTCTACACGATTAGATATATCTCTCCTATGATAGCCCCCTTATGTCCCCTCATTGTGTAATAATCTGACCAAATACCCACTCACTCAAAATGTATGGTTTCTTTCCTGGAAGTGAGTTTCCTTTGTGTATTCGTTGTCCACTATGTGATCAACTGTCTTTTATGAAGAGCAAGTATGGGATTTCTTGATTATGAGTGAGTTAAAACTGGGACATAGAAATAGACTGTTGAGTTCTGTACACTTTTTATAACGTGTCTAAAAAGCTAGCAAAGTGAAAGCTCATGAGTAGGTCCTGTGGAAAACATGTCTGTTTTTTTTTCCAGTTTATGACTTATTGAGAAAACAATGGGTAGTTGCAGATAATTTTATTCTCAAAGTAGTCCTTGAAGATTTTTGCATATGCAAGAGGGTGGCACATTTACCACATCACGGTACCCTGTTGATGTAGGTAAATTAGTCCTGGAGAAAAAAGTAATTTTTGATGAGGATGAGTAAATCCATATAAAAATATATTACTTTTGTGTTTATGTCTGTTAAGGTTAGTAACTTATGTAGTGCAATGATACCCTTATAACATTGGATGGAAGTGTACAAATTAGTTACATCAAATGGGACCAAAATTGCAAAGTTGTTCTGATATTCTGAGTCAAGCTTAGAAAAACTGATATGTCAAGTAGAAATTACTTTGTATGTTTCACATGTAGACTCAAGACTTTAGAGAAGATAAGACAGTCTGTGGATGGTACTTTGAGGCATGCCAGAATGTGACAGACTCTTTTATATACTTAGTAAGGACATAAAAGACTGGAGCGGTGGGTAAATAATTGGTCAGGAACATCAATTTTATTGTCAATAGTTCCTAAAAAACTGTAGTATTCCAGGACCCACTTGATCTTAACTGGAATCTTAGCCATTACATTTCTGAGGAATTTACAATGTACCATATTATTGCTGAATTGTCTATTAATTTCAGTTATGTAGTCACTTCTATTCAATGCCTCTGCTGCTCTGTCCTTGTGTTCTTGTTTATATAATCAGACCCCTATCTTGCATTAAGGAAGAAATTACCTGTCTATCTGTGTTATCCAGTATGGATTAATATGTGTATCCCCCTTTTCAGATTGAGTCTTAACTCATATCTCTAGACATTAAATCGATGAAGGTTTCTATTACTGCAAAATTCACACTTCTTTTCTAAAGAACCAAAGCATTCAAATCAACAACTGAAGTAGAGGACCACATAAGCATTATTAGAAGAGATGCACAACCATTTGAAAAGTGCTTAGCTAGTATAAGGAGCAGAAGGATAGGTCTCTCCCTACCAGTGGCATTTAAGAAGGTTTTAGGGCTTTAACAGGGATATTAGTCAACAATAAATCTTTCCTACCTAGGATGGTATTGTGACTTGTGTCTTTGCCAGGCCCAGTGACAGCGTCTTATCTTGCTGTTGATGTAGATCATCATTAGCCTCAAAAAGGCTGTGCATTAAAGAAAAATGGAACAATGCTCTTAAGTCCAGACATTGAAAACGTATAGTACATGTAAGAAGGTCTGGAAAGTTTGGACTGAAATGTCATTATTGAAATGTTGGATTGTATTATAATCAAAATTCTCAATGGTGCTGTGACATGTAAGACATGCACCTGAAAACATACTGAGTGTGATAGACCCTACATATAAAAATAAAATATAAAAATAAAATACCTGTTTTCAACTGAAAGATCTGCACCATTGAAGAGGGGTAGATATTAGTAAAACTATGAAAACTGTAGGCCATCTCAAAATCATAATCTTAGTTTTCCAAAAGGTCAGATTTTTGTTCTAGTACCTGCTGAAATCCAACCAAATGTAGAGGATTTCAACACAAATACATTTTTGGCTTCTTAATGAAGGACTGTTTTAATAACCGAGGGTGTTCATACCATTTCAGCCATAATCTTTAACAAGCTTTTCCTGTTAAATAATAAAAAAAAATAAGATGTTCATACAGCAGTTTCTTAGTTCTTAGAAAACTGTGCATAACCAGTTTAACTTGTAAATCCACATTCACATTGGTGCAATTGTAATATTCAGTTTAATATCTGCAGCAAAATCTTTATGTTACATATTGACACAAATTTGCCTCAGATTGGTGGCTAGATCTGCTGCAGAAATTTCTATCAAATGTGAGCATTCCTTCACAGGACTGGCAAGGTAATTTAGAGATGACAATAAAACTTATGATATAATAATCTGTTGCACCTCTATGAATATTTATTAGACATAGATGAATGTTTTACTTGTACTCAGTGATAAATGACTATAAATTTCCCATGCTAGCATTACCAGAGATTTTGTTGCATTTTAGAAAAAAATTAATTAATTGCATTAAAAAATCTCTCCATCTATAATCTCATATGATATATGCATCTACGGCAAAATTAAAGCAGTTCAATAAAAAATTAAAGGGGTGTTGCCACAAAAGTCACCTCCTGCTAACAAGTCGGCTCGTAGCTAGCTAAGAACCCACAGTGTTACAGAATGAGGAGTGCAGTGGTTGCATACATATTCCCAGGAATTCTGAATAAAGCCCAGCACACTTGCTTGGCTATATTTTAAATTCCTATAGACATGAATTGGTGAAAGCTATGCAAAAGCAGTTGTCTCCCCATTTACTGAGGCCAGTTGTTAGCAGGAAGTGGTTTCATGGAAACACCCCTTTAAGGTTAATAAAACAGATTTTAGTATAAATGAAAATTATTGTTTTTTTATGGATACTTTTCTCATTAACTCTGTTTGATAGCACATGGAGTCTCTAATGGCCTGAATTACTGACAAGAATACCATGTGCCACTGCGTATGTCACACTAATCACACTATACCATTACATGCATTTCAATATCTCCAATGTTGCATGTGTATAAGAGAGCTAAGGGAAAATGTATTCACATGATGTCACCCCGCACACATGAATATTACATAGACAACATACCATGACAACTCTGTTGTTTTTGCAGGACATAGCCATAATTTAGAGTGGAGCCATGGAAGAGTCTGTTACGAGTGGCCCCGCAGCCCAATGCTGCGGGCGCACTCTTGTCCCTGCTGTCCCCTTAGATTCGGGGACGAGTGGCGCTGTGGTTTGCACGTCGGTCCCCTGTATGATCCTACTTACCCGGCCACGTTCCTGCTTCCCCGCGGCCCTCTGCCAGCCAAGGTGCGCGTCCCTGCTCTCTCAAATTTAAAGGGCCAACGTGCCGGTAATTGGTTGATTGCCGGCCGCTGACCCTATATAAGCTTAACACCTCCAGCAGGTCCTCACGGGATCTTCAGTGCCATGTACCTTAAGAGAAAGCCGTTCCCAGTGCGTTTACGTCTCGTACATATTTCCGACTCTTGCCACGTTTCTCGACCATGAATCTACGCCACATGCCCTGAACTGTTCGCGTAACCTTGACTATGAGTTTCGTCTTACGATTTGGTACCTCGCTGCACCTCGGCTGCCTCCACAAGCTAGTCGTGTCAGGTGTAGCGACCTGGTAGGACTCCCACCTGGTGAATACCGGGACCTACTTAGACTCCTCTCCCTGGCGTGGCCATTACCACTGCTTGCGATGGTCCAGAGGATCCACTACCTCTGCCTTTACAGAGTCTTAGCTATGGATATATTGGCACATCCGATTCTCTATGAAAAGCTTGACTAACAAAAATCCCAGACAATTGTGCATTGTGTACTGAATATCAATAATTTCCTTGAAAGCAAAAAAAAAAAAAAGAATGAATCATTGTAGGTTTACAGATGGCATACACACAGAAATAATACAAGCTATTGCATTCATCATCCAATCTATATTTTAGAGCATCATTTTATCAGGCATTAAATCAGGAAACCTGAAGACAGAAATTAAATTGTCTTGCTTTACAATAAACCAGAAACTATATAATTGTATTATAATCCTTTAGTATCCAATATATGAGTAGATTTTTCTTTTCCAACACAAAGGTAACAAACTGAATTATGCACAGGTCTCTTGAAAAGGGAAAATTACTAGTGTGATTTAATGTAACCGCGGTGGTCATATGGAGGCTGGAAAACAAGTCTGGAGAATTAGTGGTTTAATGGTTTTGCTAATATCTGTGGGTTGCTTTCTCATGCTGTGTGTTGTTGGGTATGTAATTGCAGTGCATGTAAGCCTGTGGGAAAATGACCTATTTCCAATCCAAGTTTCTTTCACCATTTGCAGATTGTAGGTTGTAGTTTATGTGTTTCATGGTCAGCACGTAGAGGTCAGAAAGCATTCTATTCCATATTAACACTATAGTGAAATCTGGACAAAAAGACTTATTCAGCTGCATAAGGGCAAGGATATAAACTGACAAGCAGGAAGGCTATTTGTATAGTGGAATTAAGGTCCAAGGTGGTGAACACACCTCCCATTTTTAATTCCACAGCTGGGCTGACACATAACAATGGGAATTAATGGATGGCTTGCCTCCATTCACATTTGTCACAATAGCATTCTACTTGGAAAAAGCTCTCTTCTTAATGGTTCTTCTAACTTTTCACACAAGCAGGGCAATACACCTTAATTGATAAGTGTCAAGATCTAAGAACTTTTATTCATGGCAACAAAGGGATACTTTATAGAGGAACCAGTGCTAGGTTGAGCATCATGCTTTCCTATGAAGGGATGTTTACTTTTTAATACAGTCTTTCAAAGTAGCATTTGTGAAAATGTAAACTAAAGCTTTCAAAAATTACAAAATTACAAAAATATACAAAAATGCATTTAAATATAGAGTACTAAATATACTAATGATCTTAAATAGTGCAGATCATAATACAATATTTTTCTAGATAAAACTAATGAAATATAATATCAATGTAGGAAGGTTTTAGTTCCTGAAAAGTGTTATAACATTTAAGAAAAATGTGGCTGCTTTCTGACAGAAACAGTGCCACTGTTTTCTATAAGCTGTCTCTCTCAAACCGTATTAACTCTGGTTACACATACAGAATATTTTTCTGTTTTTGATGCTGTTCTGCTGCACTTCTTAAATAGTGTTTTTATTTGCATTTTTCTATGTAGACACATGTTATTTTATGGTGTATTGTTAAACCCACTATATACAATGATTGCATTTTGTTTTTTTGTAGTGATCTTTTGTACAATGTATTTGAGTATCTTGCTGCTCTTTCGTTAAGCGGCATGCTTAAGGTTTGGCTTTTTTCTTCCGTTTTTTTTTGTTTTTAAATCCCTTAGAGAAGCTGATGGGAAAAGCACCAGAAGAACGCAGTAAAAAGCCATGTTATCTTGCAGTTTATACTGCATTGTAAACTTCATAAAAACTAAACTCAAAAAACATCAGAATTGCATTTTATCCATACAAAGCATTACCTAAACAAATTTTACATTGTACAGATTAAGTGATTGAAGTATTTAAAGAAAATGAGTAGCTATAGATGGTGTACACTTAAATGGGAAAGAAATACAACTATGTATCTAAAAGTCTATGTAAAATACTTAAATAGACTCTACCGTTTCAACAAACTTTGCTTAAGTCAATACTTCAAGAGATTATAAGATCTTTTGCAAGAAATCTTATAAAAAAATGCCTCATTCTCCACTATTAAAAGGGTTGTTTCACTACAAGGATTGATTTTTATGTTTAAGATCTTGTAAAAACAAGTCACTTTGCAATATATGTCCATTAAAAGTATCCTACCTAGAGATGGGTGAATTTCTCAAAAATTAGATTCGCTGACTTCGCCGAATTTTCCGTTTCGAATTTTCCCTTTTCCAAAATCCGTTTCGTCACGAATTACTTCGGGATGAATTGCGTTAAAAAACAGCTATTTCCTGGCTGCACAGAGCCTGTAGGGTGCTGTAGAACGTTGTGCCATGCTTAAATATGCAGAGGGAGCTTGGTTTGGTCTTCATACAATGCTGTGTTTTAGTATGACACGCACATGACGCCGCTCTTAGAATCGCTTTACTCTAAAATTCCCTGGGCACTTAAGAGGGCAAAACTGACCAAAAAACTGAAGCGGGAATGCAGCCTGATAAAGTCATGGCAGCGCCAGCTGGAAAAAAACAAGCTGAGGGCTAAGATCCTACCATAGCATCAAAGAACATATTAGTAGGTTACCGGAGCTGCCACAGATCGCAGCACAGTAAGGGGACGATGGCAATAGCCACGCCAGGGAGCGGAATCTAAGCAAGTCCCGGCTTTCACCAGAGCCCGCTGCAAAGCGGGATGGAGTTGCTGCGGTGAGAGTCTACCAGGTCGTTACCCCTGACGTGACTTGCTTGCGATGGCAGTCGAGATGTAGCGAGGTTCAAAATTGTAAGGCAAACTCGGAGTCAGAGACAAGCATAAGGTCAGGACAGCCGGCAAGGATCGTGGTCAAGGGACGGGCAAGAGGTACGGTACACGGATATTAAAGATGAGGCTTAAGGAGGAGGCGGAGGCGTTTTTTCCTGTCTGTAATTTGGACATACGATTCTCTTTCTTCATACTGAAGAAGCTCATCCCAAGTCAGTTTTGCAGCAATTGGTTGTAGTTCAGTATTCCAGTTTTGTACTAAATTCCATCAGTAATGGCACCGAATGCAAAATAAGCACCTAAAACATTCCTTGTAGTTTTGGTCTCCTTCAATTCCATACGCTGCATTTCAACAAATTGGTGTCACGCAGAAACTGGATTCAAACTACCACATTTATACTTCATAATAAACTGCGTTGGAACTTTTTTAGGTATTAATGAAGAAGCTGATGGAGGTAGAATTACCTTGTCCAAAAATGGTTTTGGAATGTTAGCAAACTGACTATGGAGGATTTCTCTATAATATTTGAATTTGTCCTCCCTCTCAGCAGCTGGAAAAAAGGCTCCCATTTTGGACCGGTAGCGAAAGTCAAAGAGGGTGGAGAGCCAGAAGTCATCCATCTGCCGGATGGTGACTATTTGGCTGTCAGTAGCCAGGCAAATCAGCATGCTGCGGGCCATGTGCGCAAGTGATTCTGAGGGACTCCCTGCCTCCATCTCCACTGTATACTGCCATGGCGCTTGGGAGACAGTGGCACAATGACAGAGTGTGGAGGGCACAGCAGCAGCCACAGCAGCAGCATGAGGTCAGAGAGTGGCACAATGACACAGTGTGGAGGTGACGGTATCAACAGCAGCAGCAGCAGCAGCATGGGGTCAGAGAGTGGCACAAACAGGAGAAGGCCACAGAGTGGCACAATCACACAGTATGAAGGTGGCAACAACATCAGGAGTCCACAGAGTGGCACAGTGACAGAGTGTGGAGGTCACAGCAGCAGCCACAGCAGCACCATGAGGTCTGACAGTGGCACAATGACAGAGTGTGGAGGTAACGACATCAACAGCAGCAGCAGCATGAGGTCAGAGAGTGGCACAATGACATATTGTGGAGGTCACGGCAGCAGCCACAGCAGCAGCATGAGGTCAGACAGTGGCACAATGACATAGTTTGGAGGTGACGGCATCAACAGCAGCAGCAGCATGAGGTCAGAGAGTGGAACAATGACAGAGTGTGGAGGTGGCGGCATCAACAGCAGCAGCAGCAGCATGAGGTCAGAGAGTAGCACAATGACACAGTGTGGAGGTGACGGCATCAACAGCAGAAGCAGCATGAGGTCAGAGAGTTGCACAATGACAAATTCTGGAGGTGGCGGCATCAACAGCAGCAGCAGCAGCATGAGGTCAGAGAGTTTCACAATGACAAATTCTGGAGGTGGCACCAACAGGAGAAGGCCACAGAGTGGCACAATGACAGAGTGTGGAGGTCACACAGCAGCCAAAGCAGCAGCATGAGGTCAGACAGTGGTACAATGACATTCTGGAGGTGGCAAAAACAGGAGTAGGCCATAGAGTGGCACAATGACAGAGTGTGGAGGTCACGGCAGCAGCCACAGCAGCAGCATCAGGTCAGAGAGTGGCACAATGACACAGTGTGGAGGTCATGGCACCAGCAACAGCAGCAGCATGAGGTCATAGAGTGGCACAATGACAGAGTGTGGAGGTGGACGGCAATACCAGTACCTGGTAAAGATGGTGGTAGGCTGATGGAGAAACTGGCAGCAGATGTGTGGCATCAGGCGGGTGGCGGCATCAGAATAGTGGCTGAGGCAGGTAGTTTGAACCCAGACTCATTTCTCTAAGTTTTTGTGAGGCGTCATGGCTGATGTAATCTGATGCCTAAAGCATTTGTGTGTGGAAATCCTGGCCGATCCACACCTGATTAATCTTGACAAAGGTCAGTCGTTCCACATTTCCGGTGGACAAGCGGGTTTTCCTTGGGGTAACGATGGCCCACCCGCACTGAACACCCGTTCTGATGCCACACTACTAGCCGAGCAGGACAGCTTCTCCACTGCAAGCTTGGCAAGTTGCGGCCTCACATCCAGTTTGGCTGTCCAGTAGTCCAGCGGATCTTCTAACTGGGGTGGCAGAGTGCTGTCAAAGGAGGCCACCACCTGTTGGTTCAGGATCTGCTCGAGGTCCTGCTGCTGCTGCAGGCGATTGCCCTCCTCACTAGGCGGGTGAAGGAAGCTGCTCATCAGCGACTCCAGACTTAGGTTGCTGATGATGGAGCTGGTACTGCTCCTACCCCCCCCACCTTGCCCCAGCAGCCCAGCAGCCGCGGCAGTAGTACGTGAGCGCTGAGTAAACCCCCGGTCAAACCTGTCAGAGGATGGATAATGCCGCACATAGGCATCGGCTAACTAAATACACAGAATTTCTCTATAGTATTTGAGTTTGTCTTCCCTCTAAGCAGCTAGGAAAAAGGCTCCCATTTTGGACCGGTAGCGAGGGTCCAATAGGGTGAAGAACCAAAAGTCATCCCTCTGCCGGATGGTGACTATTCAGCTTTCACTAGCCAGGCAAATCAGCATGCTGCGGGCCAGCTGCAAAGGTGACTCTGAGGGACTCCCTGCCTCCATCTCCACTGTATATTGCCATGGTGTTTGCGGGTCATCTGCCTTGTCTTCCTCATCTCCATCTACCTCCTCCAGCTGCTCCTGCTCCTCTGCTCCTGTCACCTGGGTAGAAAAACCACTAATTTCACCAGACAATGCTTCTGCTCCAATGTCCTCCTCCTCCTCCAGTTCAGTCCACCAGCAGACTCATGTGGCCACAAGATGTAATCGCCATGTCTCCAGTCCCCTGCCCAGACAGATTTTTCAGCATCTGTTCCAGGACATGAAGCAGTGGAATGACGTTATTCATCCCGTAGTCCTGGCGACTGACAAATAACATGGCCTCCTCAAATGGCCTTAGCAAACGGCAGGTGCCCCACATGAGCTGCCACTGGCTGACATCAAAGTTACACAGGGGAGTACTCCTGTCCACCTGGATCATCAAAAAAATCGTTAATGGCCTTTCTCTGTTCATACAGTCGGTCCAACATGTGCAGGCTGAAATTCCAACGGGTGGAAACATCGCATCAGAGTGTGTTGGGGGAGGCCATTCTGCCGCTGCAACTCGAGGGGGGTATGCCTGGCTTTGTAGGGATGGATGAAGTGCATGCAAAGTTTCCTGGCCATTTCCAGAATGTTCTGAAGATCGGTGGAAGACTTCAGGACCCTTTTCTCAAACAGATGAACACGTGCGCCATGCAGGGCCCCATGGACTAGAGACGGGCGAATTGATTCAACGAAGTACTTCGTTTAGAATTTCAAGGAAAACTTCGGTTCTGAACGAAGTCGAAGTTTCGGGTACTTCGGGTGAACGAAGTGTGCTTTTCATTATAAAATGGCTGCGAGCACATGGCGTTAACATGGGGCAAAGAACTCTGGGGGGTTAGAAGGGCATAGCCTGCATGACGTGCAGAGATGAAGCCAATCAGAGACCGGCGGGATTCTGTGACGTCACCGCACTATATAAGTCCGGGCGCGACGCTGGGAGCTCATACCGCTCTCACTGTACTGATCAGGGAAGGTGCTGCCGGCGGTTGATTGTTACTGAAGAACTGATTTTTATACAGCGATTTTTGTGGGGTGTCTCAGCTTGTCTCAGAGACGCTTCTTTTAACGTTCTATTTTTTCTGATTTTTTTGGGGTTTTTTTAAATCTTAAAATTCCAGTGTGTTTTCCCTGCAGCTGCATTTTAAAATTTTAAAACCCCCAAATCGCTCCCCAGCACTTTGAATACCCCAAGGGGGATCTAAGCCATTTCCCTTTGTATTCATTTAAAGAAAGAGCGTTTTAACAATACAAAATACCCTTCATTTTTGGCTGTTTAAATTCTTTGGCGAAAATTTACATCCAGGGTTTAAATTTAAAGGGCCTTTTGGGTTTTTCCCAGCTTTTGGTGCGCCAAGAAACCGTCATTTTCCTGCCAAAATATTTTACTTTTTTTTCCTTTTAGTTAAATCAAAAAAAAAAGGGTTTAATTAAAATTTTATCTCTTGTTGTGTGGCGAAAAAAAACACGGATTTAACACGCTAAAAAAGTTTAGATTTTAAGGTTGCTAAATTTTTTGGGCGAAAATTTTCCCAACCCCCTGGGGTTAATTAAGCTTTTTTTTTCAGTTTGGGGTGACCCCCAAGAAACCGTTAATTTTCACCGCCAAAATATTCCTTTTTTTCCTTAGCCAAATTCACAAGAAAAATTTAAATTTTTAAAATTTTTATTTTTGTTGTGTGGCGAAAAAAACACCGAAATTGTAACCCTACAAAGCTAGTAGTTTGTGGTGGTTTCAATTCTTTGGCGAAATTTTACATCCCGGGGGTTTAAATTAAAGGGCTTTGTAAACCCAGTTGTGGGGGACCCCCAAAAAAAAAACCGCTTTTTCCCACCGAAATTTATACATTTTTCTTGTAGCCTAATTCACAAGAAAAATTTTAAATTACAATTTTTCTTTTGTTGTGTGGGGGTAAAAAACACTGGCATTGTAACAGGGCTAAAAAGTTAACCCGTTTGTGGGGGCCAATTTTCTTTGGCGCAATTTACTTTCCGGGGGTTTAAATTTTATGCGTTGTTTTTCGGGCTGGGGGTTACTCTAAGAAACCGTCATTTTTTCACCCCCCCAAAAAATTTATAATTTTTCCCTTTGTAGCCTAATTCACAACCCAAAGGTTTTTTTTCCCAATTTTATCTTTTGTTGTGTGGGTAAAAAACCCCCACCCTTGTAACACCTACAAAAGCTAGTATTTTGGTGGTGGCTAAATTTCTTTGGCCAATTTACACCCAAAGGGGTTTAACAAAAGTATTTTTTTTCTTTTTCCCAATCAGTAAAAAAAACTTTCTTTTTCACCGCCACAGGGAAATTCTGTGGGCAAAAATTCATACCCCGAAGGTTAATTAACCCCTTTCCCATTTCCAGTAAAATACCAGATTTTTTTTAAACGGCACAAAACAGTAAATTTTTTCTCCCCAATTTTGTGGACGAAAATTTATTTTAAAGGGGGTTACCCAAGCATTTTGGGTTTTTTCTTTTTGGAGTCAATTACGGGGGTGTGAATTTTTTTTTTATACCGATATCTTCATAAAATAGTTTCTGTTGGGAGTTTGGGAGAATTTCTAAAAAAATTTGATTCGGCCCACTTGCCGTTTTTTCCCGGGACAAAATTCTTTTTTTTCCAAATTATTTCGGCACAAAATTCGCTTTAAAAAAAAGCAGCTTTTTTTTCCAGGATCCCAAAAAGCCTGCAGGGTGCTGTAGAACATTGTGCCATGCTTAAATATGCGAGGGAGCTTGGTTTTTGGGCTTATAAATGTTGTGTTTTAGTATACACGCAGATGATGCCCCCGCTTTTTAGAAATCCCCTTCACTATAAAATTCCCCCGGGCACTTTTAAAAGGGGCAAAACTGACCAAAAAAATCAAGCGGGAAAGTAGCCCCGATAAAGTCCCTTTCCCGCGGGAAAACTGGAAAAAAACAAGCTTAAGCCCCAGGTGGGAAAAATTTTGTGACAGAGTGTGGAGGGGGACGGCGGCAAACCCCCGCAGCATGAGGTCAAGGGAGTGGGACAATGAAATTTTTGGAGGAGGGGAAAAAACGAGGAAGCCACAAAGTGGCCCAAAAGAAGAGAGCGGAGGTCAGGCGGCCCGCAGGGTAGATTTTAGGCATGGCCCCAAAGACATTCTGGGGGGCGGCAAAAAGTAAATTTGGCCACAGAGTGGGACAATTTACAAGTGGGGAGGTTTACGGGGGGCAGCAGTATAGATTTTAAAGGGAGTGGGAAAAATGACATTCTGGGGCGGTAAACAGATTAAAGGCCCCAGAGAGGGGACCCAAAAAAAACGTGGGGGAGGTCACGGCGGGAGCAGTATGAGGTCAGACGTGGCACAATGACATTATGGAGGCGAAAAACCCAATTGGGGGCCACAGAGTGGCCACAATAAAAACAGTGGGAGTCACGGGCCCCAGCAGTAGAGGTCAGACATTTGGCAAAAAGGGCTTTAATGGAGGCGGCAAAACATATTGGGCCACAGAGTGGCACAATCACAAAAGTGTGGAGGTCCCTGGGGGGGGGGCCAGCGGGTTATGAGATCGGGCAGTGGAAACAATACTTTCCCTGGGGGGCCGGCAAAACTTTTTTAGCCCACAAGGGGCAAAAACACAAAAGGGGGGGCAGGGGCGGCAGCATTTTTAGATCAGGCATTTTGCACAATGCATTTTTCTGGAGGGGCTAAACAGTATTGGGCCCCACAGAGGGGTAAAAATCACACAGTTTGGGGGTCATGGGGGCAGCAGAAATGAGATCATCATTGGCCAATGACATTCTGGAGGCGGCTAAACAGTTTTAAGGCCACAGAGGGGAAAAACAAAAAAAAAAAAAATCCCCCCCCCCCAATTTGAAAAGGGGGCACAAAAAAAATTTGGAGGGGAAAAAAGGGGTTTTGGGGGAAGAGTGGAAAATTTAACTTTTGTGGAAAAGGGTTTTTTTGGGGAAAAAATTTGGGAGATAGGGGGTGGGAAATGAAATTTAAAAAAAGGGAAAAAATTTGGGAAAAGGTGTAAAAATAAAATTGTGGGGGTTTAAAAAGAAGAAAATGAGAAGAAAGGGGAAACAATGACTTTCAAAAGGCCCCGGCAAAAAAAATTAGGCCAAAGAGTGGCACAACAACAGTGTGGGGGTCAGGGGAAAGCAGAAGCATGAACCAGCAGGGGCACAATGACATTCGGGAGGGGGAAAAAACAAGGAAGCCACAGAAGGCACAATGACTGAGAGCGGAGGTAAAGGGGGGGCAGCAGAAATGAAGTCAGGCAGGGGGTCAATGGCAATGTGGAGGGCACGGGCAGGATCACAGCAGCACATAAGGTCAAGAGGGGCACAATAAACATTCTGGGGGGTGGCAAAACGGAGGAAGCCACGAGTTTCAAAATGCCTGAGAGGGGAGGTCACGGGGGGCAGCAGCATGAGGTCGGCAGTGGCACAATGCCCAAAAGTGGGAAGGACATGGCAGCCCACAGCGCAGCATGGGGTCAACAGTAGCACAAGACACGTGTGGATGTCAGGGCCCAAACAGAAAACAGCACAGCAGAAATGGGGTCATAGAGTGTGCACAATGCCCGAGTTTTTTGAGGTGGGTGGCAATACCTTTCCCGGGTAAAAAAGGTTTTTAGGCAGATGGAAAAAACTGTAAAGCAATGTTTTGGCATAAAGGGCGGGTGGCGGCATCAGAATAGGGGCTGAGGCAGGTAGTTTGAACCCCAGACTGACCCTAAGGCTTTGGGTGTGGGGAAACCCCTGGCCCGATCCACCCTGTTTCATCTTGTAAAGGTAAATTTCCCCACTTTCCCGGGACAAGGGGGTTCCCCCTTTGGGGTAACAAGGGGCCCCCGCCGCACTGAACCCCGGGCTCTGATTGCCACACACGGGCCCGGGGCAGGAAAAGCTTTTTCCCCACTCCCAAACCCCGGGCAATTTGCGGCCACACACCCTTTTTGGGCTGCCCATACCCCGCGGATCTTCAATGGGGGGCAGAGTGTTTCCCCCAAAAGGGCCCAAAACCCCTGGGGTTTGGGGACTGCCCCAGGTCCCTTCTCCTGTTTGGCTGCTCCCTGGGCGACTCCCCCCCTCACTAGGGGGGTGAAGGAATTTGCTCATCAGTGACTCCAGATTTTGGGGTTCCTGAGGAGCTTTTACTGCTCCAAACCCACCCCACCTTCCCCCACACCCGCGGCAGTAAGTACTTTAGCGCTGGGGAAACCCCCCCCGGCCAGCCCCTGTCAGGGGGGGGGACGATCCCCCGCACATAGGCAGGGGCCAACTGATTACTAGGTTTTCCCCAATATATTTGATTTTGTCTTCCGTCTCAAAAGCGGGGAAAAAGGCTTCCCTTTTTGGGGCCCGGGTAGGGGGGCCCCAAATGGGGTGGAGAGCCAGAAGTAAACCCTCTGCCGGTTTCCTGACTATTCACCCTGCCACTACCAGGCAAAAAAAGCATGCTGGGGGCCATCTGCACAAGTGACTCCGGGGGGCCCCCTTTTGCCCCCAAATTTTCCACTGTATACTGCCCCCCCCCCTGGGGGTAAACTGCCTCACCCTTTCCCATCTCCATCCACCCCCCCGCCAGCTGTCCTGCCCCTTTCCTCCCCTTGTCACCGGGGTTAAAAAAATCCACTCATTTCACCAGAAAAATGCTTCTGCTCCAATGTCCTCCTCCTCCTCCTCCTTTTTCAGTCCCCCACCGGACTCATGGGGGCCAAAGAGAGGGTATTGCCACGTTCCAGCCCCCTCCCAACAAAATTTTCAGCACGGGTTTTCCGGGAAACATGAAGCTGGAAGACGTTATTCATCCCTAGCCTAGCGACTGACAAAAAACCCGCCCGCCCCCCCTCGAATGGCCTCAACAAACGGGAGGTGCACACATGACTGCCACTTGGGTGACATCAAAGTTACACAGGGGAAAAACTTCTGTCTGCCGGACAACAAACAATCGTTAATGGCCCTTTTTTTCGTTCATACAGTCGGTCCAAATGTGCCGGCTGGAAATCCGGGGTGGAAACATCGCATATCAGAGTGTGGGTTTGGGGGGGGGCCGTTCTGGGGGGCCGCACGCAATTTGAGGAGGGGGTTCCGGCTTTGTACGAAAGATAAAGGCATGCACATTTCCCCGGCCTTTTTTTAGAATGTTTGAAACGGTTGAAACTTCAGGAACCTTTTTACAAACCAGATTGAACACGTGCGCCATGCAAAGGGGGCAGGACCAAACCCCCCCTCCCTGGGAGCGTGGACACCATGTTCCCTCCCATTGTCCATCACCAGGTTCCCCATTTGCAGTTGGCGCGGGGAAAGCCACACATCGATTCTTGGGTGCATGACGGAGCATTTTTTTCCCCTGTGTTTACTTCGGGTTCCCCCAGGCAAGCCAGGGGGTAAAAACCCGCGTTACACCGCTGTGCCCCCACACATGGGTATGATGGAGCAGAAAAATTTTTGGAGGCTGAGATGTGGTGGGGTGGAGGAGGAGGGGGCTGGGCATTGGCGCAGGTGCAGCATTTGACAAAGGGGAGGAGAAAGCGGCGTCTCCTGGGCCAAGTTGTTTTTGGGGTGCCTGGGCTGGAAGCACAAAATTTACCCAGTTTGGGGGGGAAAGGGGCATGTACTGGGCCCCGACCCTAGTTTTCAGCTCCGACGTCCGCGCTGCCGTGCACCTTGGAACAAAAACCCATAAGCTCAAGGGCTGACCCACCTTCTGTTTTTACATATTAAGAAATGCTGGAAAAGCCGCCTTTTTTTTAAAAAAAATTACGGGTTTTTGGAAAATCCCCCATCTCCCGGGTTTGGCACCCAAAACCCCCCCCCTTAGTTCCCCTGAACGGGGCAGAGTCCACCCTTTGGAAAGGGGGGGACTGCAGTACCAGCAACTTGGAAAAGGAGCTTGGGAACCCTTTGGGTATAAATTGCGCCCCCACAAATGGGCAAGAAAAAATTTTCTTGTAAAGTTTCTGTTTAAAACTCGGTATTTTTACTGAATGTAAAGGCCCTTAAATTTAAACCTTTGGGTTGAAATTTTGCTACAGAATTTCTTCTTGGCGGTGAAAAAAAAAGTTTTTTTTTACTGAGTGCAAATGCAAAAAAAAACTTAGTTTAAACCCTTGGGTGTGAATTTTGCCAAAAAAATTTAGCCACCACAAACTACTAGCTTTTTTTGCGTGTTACAATGCAGTGGGTTTTTTTCGCCAAACAACAAGAGATAAAATTGTAACTAACCTTGCTTGTGTTTTGGGGTTAAAGGAAAAACGTATTATTTTGGCGGGGAAAATGACCCGGTTTTTTGGAGTCACCACAGCTAATAACAAAACTTAAATAACCCCCGGATTTTTAAAATTCGGGCCCAAAAAAATTTTACCAACCCCAAACTACTATCTTTGTAGCGTGTTTTTCAAAGCGGGGTTTTTTTTTCGCCCCCCCAACAAGAGATAAAATTTTAATTAACCTTTTGGTTTTGAATTAAAAGGGTACAGAAAAATGTATTATTTTGACGGTGAAAATGACGGTTTTTTTGGATCCCCCACAGCTGAATAACAACGCTTAAATTTAAACCCCCCGGGTTTAAATTTTCGCCAAAAAAATTTAGCCACCACAAACTACTAAACTTTGTAGCGTGGGTTAAAAATTCGGTTTTTTACGCCCCAAAACAAAAGATAAAATTGTAATTAACCCTTTTCTTGTGAAATTTGGCTACAGGGAAAAAAGGGGATAAAATTTTGACGGTGAAAATGACGGTTTTTTTGGAGTCCAAACCCCGCTAATAACAACGCTTAATTAACCCCTGGATGTAAAATTGCCCAAAGAAATTTACCCCCCCAACTACAAAAATTTGTAGCTTTTTTACAATGCGGGGTTTTTTTTTCGCCACACAACAAGAAAAAATTGAATTAAAACCTTTTCTTGGGGAAATTTGGCTACAGGAAAAAAAATATATATTTTTGGCCCGGGAAAATGACGGTTTTTGAGTCCCCCCACAGCGAATAACAACACTTAATTAAAACCCTGGGTGTAAAATTTCGCCAAAGAATTGGGCCCCAACAAACTAAAGCTTTGTAGCGTGTTACAATGCGGTGTTTTTTTCGCCACAAAACAATAGATAAAAATGTAATTAAACTTTGCTTGTGAAATTTGGGTACAGGAAAAATGTATATTTTTTGGCGGTTTAAAATGAAAAGGTTTTTGGAGTCACCCCAAACAAAAAACCCAAACCCTTTAAATTAAACCCCCGGGTGTAAATTGCGCCAAAAATTGAGCACCAAAAAAGAAGGTTTTTTTGTATTGTAAAAAAAAGCTGTTTCTTTAAATGAATACAACAGGAAATGGCTTAGATCCCCCTTTGGGTATTCAAGTGCTGTGAGCCGATAGGAATTTTAAAATTAATTTTGCAGCTTCATGGACGCACCCCTGGTTTTTAGAAACCAATAAACCCCAAAAAAATTAGAAATAGAATGTTAAGGGGAAAACATTCCCCCTGAGACAACCCGGGCACCCCACAAAAATCCCCTGTATAAAAATCAGTTCTTCAGTAACAATCATCGCGGGGAAAAAAAAAAAAAACCCCCCCCCCTTCCCCTGAAACCCGTAAAAGTGAGAGGAGTGTGAGCTCCCACGTCCGCCCACTTATATAGTGGGTGACGGCACAGGAAAACCCCCCCCCCCCGGTCTCGATTGGTTTTTCACCCTCTGCACATGCCCATGCGGGCCCAATGCCCTTTTTCCCCTCCCAAGTTTCTTTGCCCCATGAATGCCATGTTTTCGCACCCTTTTTTAACAATGAAAACACATTTTCCGTTCACCCCGAAGTACCCCAAACTTCGACTTCATTAAAACCGAATTTTTTTCCTGAAATTCAAAACAAATTTCCACTTCGTTAAAAACAATTCGCCCTCCCCACTCTTTCCCCTTGTGGCAATTGTTCATTTTGTCAATTTATATGGAAAACTAAGGAATTTTGTTAATCCCATTAATAAAGAAGTTTGAGATAAGCCGATTTATCAACTGTAAAACCAAGGGGGTTGATTTTTTGGCGCTATTTTTTTTACCTTCCCCCAAGATGTATGGGGGAAAAAACCCAAATACAGGATTTTTCCGTCGCGGATCCGAAACATCTGAGTACTATTAAAACTAGAGGTGAAAACTCCCCTAGCGAGTATTTTGGAAGTACATAAAGGTAAAATAGGGGGTGCAAAAAATTTTTGGGGCATCTGTTTGAAAAAGCTGGGGGAAAAGAAAGGGCAATCTGGGTGTATTTTTTTGGTTGCGGGAAAAGAGGCAAACGGGTATAAAACCCTCAATAAAATTAAACCCCCAAAAGGCCAAATAAAGGGTTTTTCCCTTTTCACATTTATTTAACCCTGCTGATTCCCTATAAAAATTTTTTTGAAGAAAAAATTAATAAAAGGGGCTTATTTACGGTCAGTTTTTTACAAGCATGGTTAAATATTTTACTAAATGAGCACCGGGGTTCACATATGTTTTTTTTTTTTTCTCTCTCCCTTCTCCTATCTCCCTCCTGCTCCCTCTCCCCCCCCCCACCTTCCCCCTTTTCCCAAAGTGTTTTGAAATGATTATGGGTTTTTATCACTTTAACCCAAACGGTTTTTTAATTTAAACCCATATGGGATATATTATTTTTTTCTTTGCATGAAGAATTTTTTAAGCAACTAAATCAAAAAATATATACACTTTTTTTTCAAATGATGAGACGCAGTTCGGAAGTAAAATTCCCAAACTTTTTTTATGTATAAAAATTTATTTTTTTTTCTACCCCCCCTTGCGTAAAATTTTTTGCTAACTTAAATACAATAAATGCAATAAATGTATGCAAAACAATAGAGAAAGATTTACTAACATTTCTGCAAAATTCCCATTGAAACTAAGGGAATTAGGTAACATGATGGACCTGTAAGAAAGAAACTTAATGGGGAAGGGGGGGGGGGAAAAGTTGCAGGAGGGCAGGCGGGCTAACCAAAGGGTAAAATTAGTTTACAAAAAGGAAAGAGGTTTATGGAAGAATTTAATAGCAGTCCAGTATAATGGAAATTGATTCCCAAGAATAGCCTTTTAGACAAGAGGAAAAAAGGTTTAGGGGAAGTAAATAAACCCTAGTAATGTCTGTAAAATTTTAACACCTTTTCTTCTTAGTCCTTCTAGGTGGGGCACCAAAACGCAAAAATATGAGAGAAATTGGACAAAAGCCCCATCACAGTTAGGACAGAAATGCCCCTTTGGTACGGGAAAGCGGGCGCGGGGGACATGGTTAAAAAGGGCCCAATGGAGGCTTTTGGAGATTGGGGGAATTTGTCGGGAAAGTTGTTTATAAGAACAATGCTGCAGCAGCACGAATAGAAACAGTATGCATGCAGGGGAGTAAAAAGGGGGAAAAGGGTTTTTTTTGATTCTCTGGTGGCTAATTGGGAGCACCTTAATTAAAGGGGGTGTACCTAAAATGATATAAAAGGAAATGACTAACCAAAAATGGGACTGGAACCCCTATCCCCTGATGAAGCCAGTTAAGCTGGTGAAACATGTTGGGGGTGGGGGGGGGGGGCAGGCATGACATTTTAAATTTTTATTTCCCCACCCTCTGTCTACTGTCACCCGCCCGGAGAGCCCTCTCAAAAGGAAACCTTATAAAAATTTTTTTGTTTTCCTCGGGTTAGGGATGACTGCCCAAGTAGGATGTTTTTGGGGGTCCCTTATTGGAGGTTTGTAAAAAAATTTTTGTATATATAAGGTTTTTCCTGTTAATAGGGGGGTGTTCCAAACCCGACTTGAAAAGAAAAGGAGTTTATTCCTTCACAAATTTGAAAGGGATAAATTTAGAGGTTAAAAACAGGTTTTTTAAAAAGTGTGTATGGAAGGTTTTAAATGTTATACAAAATAAATTACGGTTAAAGTGTTTTTTTAGCTTTTGGAAAATGAAAAGAGTTTAAAATTTTTCCATGGCAAAATAGGGAAATATAGTTATTTATTTAAACAGCACGAGCCACTGTGATAAATCTGGCCTATTTTCTAAGTTTACAATAGCTTTTTTGACCTTGTTTTAAAAAAGGGCCAGTTTATCAAATCAATGGCAAAAGGGAACACCAGCATTTTCCTAAACCCCCCGGGCACAAGAATTTTCTGGGGGGTTTTGTTAAGGGGGGTTTTTGGTATTCTTGCTAAAACAGTTATGGTCTAGTTCTGTTTGGTCTATTAAAGTATTTATATGAGTTAAATGTTTAAAATCATACAATTTAATTTGCCCCATTTTAAAAAAAAAAAATTTAAAAAAGCTATGCTTTAACCCCCTTTACGCCCCCGGGGGGGGATGAGTACTCCCCGGGGCCCCCAGGGGCTTGCAGGGGGGTCCCCGCCCCCGACCCCCCCCCCCCACAGCCGGGGGTGTTTTGCGGCGAAATGCAGTAACAGCACCAGCGGGTGACTCCGCCCGCTGGCGCTGTTTTTTCCCATCAGACACCGCGGCAAAGAGGGCCCCGCGGCGTCTGAATTAACGCCGATCGTGCCGTGCACCGATCGGTGCGGTGATCGGCATCAGCGAAAGCTATGCTGCGCCGATCCATCACCCGGGCATTGTGGTGGGGAGCCTTGTGAAGGCTCCCGTCACTTACCCTGGCCGGTTTGCCCCACTTCCCGTCCGCAGACAGGAAATGGGGAAACCGCCATCTTTGTACACCCTAATTGCATTGCCTATGCCCCTTTACAAAAAAAAAAATAAAATTAAAATAAAAAAAAAAGTTAAAAACAAATATTTTTTTTTGTTTGGCATCGCCGCGTCCGAAAAAAGTCCGATCTATTAAACTATATCATTTACCCCGTACGCTGAACACCGTAGAAGAAAAAAAATTCCAAACGCCAAAATTGCGTTTTTTGGTAATTTACGTCACTCAAAAAATGGAATAAAAATGACCCAAAAAAGTTGCATGCATTCCAAACTGCTAGCGATAAAAGTACACTTCAGCCCGCAAAAAATGCCCCCTCACTGACGTCCGTAGGTGTTAAGTACAAAAAAGTTATTGGTCCACACAAAATGACGCCGTGGCGCAAATTTCAAAAATAGAAAATGTTTGGAATTTTTTACGGTACCAAAACATAACGGAAACCCTACATGTTTGGTATTGCCGGATGCATAACAAGCTGTACAATACAGATAACACATTATTTTTACCGAAGATTGAATGCCATAAAAGCAAATCACCCAGAAACATGGCGAAAATACGTTTTTTTTTCACAGTTTGTCCCACTTGTAATTTTTTTGCGGTTCCCAGTAAATCTATAGTATGTGAATAACACCATTAGAAAGTACATCTTGTCCCCAAAATAAAAGCCCTCATGTGTCTATGTAGGTGGAAAAATAAAAAAGTTATGGCTTTCAGAAGGCGAGGAGGGAAAAACGAACGTGTCACAAAAAAAAAAAAAAACAGGTCCTGAAGGGGTTAAAATTTGTAGTTGCAAAAGTATAATATTTTTGAACTGATAACCACACACTTATTTGCCGCACTTGGCTAGATAATCTCACACCATTTCTAGGGTACTAATCTGCAACCAGAGTTAGCAAAAGTCAATTTTAACCCCCATACAGAATGAAATTTAAAGCTGCTTTTCAGCCTTACAGTTGTCAATGCAAGCTATCAAGGTGTTACTTTTTAAACAAGAACTTATTTCAGATGTGCTAGTCAGTGCAATATTAACCTTTTTATGGACCAAAAGCTGTTTACATAAGCCAAGTATTTTTTTAATAGTCATTTGTCATTTACATAACACTGAGTAACCCGTCTTGGGAAAATCTTAAACTACAGAAAAGCTTCTATAATAATTTTTGACACACGAGACTTCATGGAGAAAAACTTATATTCATCAGCAGTAGATTCATTGCACTTTCTGTTTGACTTCCCATATCCTAGTGGAACATTGGTATTTTCTTTGGCACTATATGGCAGCTAAGACAGGAGAACAGTTGTGTGTTTTAACCTGGCCATAGGAAAAAAAGGGGTATTTTACTGTTATGTATATTTTATATTTTAAACAGTTCTGTAAAGCAAATGTACATATTATGGGGGTACTAATAATCCAAATCTAAGAATATAGACTAAAGCAGCATTTGTGTCAGTAACATGCACAATTTATTTTTTTTAGTTTGTGGTTGTGATGAAATTGCTGAGAACTTACACCTTGTTAAATATATTTTGTGATTTGTTTTTTTACTAAGGTTTAGAAGAGACCAATGCAATATTAACATGTTATAGAAACCTTTGTGGAGCAAATTAAAAAATTCATAAAATAAAAATATAAATAAAAAATGCATATGTTTTTAGCATATGTATGGAATGGAAGGTAAAACAAATATGTAGCTGCCATTGTTTCTTCTATTTAGTTGTTTTAAGGTAATTTTACACGTGGGGCCACATGTATGAAATCTAAGACTTTCTTTGATGCCCATAAAAAACCAATCAGAGCTCCCTTTTCATTTTTTTCAGAGCACTATATGTAAGGTGAGCCCTAATTGGTTGCACTGGGCAACAAAGAAAGTCTTAGACCTAAACAGTTTTCATACATATCTCCCATAGTGTTTTTCCAGTAATTTTTTTCAGCTTTTTTTTTTCAATAGTGAAATTTGCTATGCATAAAAAAAAATTCGTTTTGTCATTTTTTATCATTACTTATTGGTTTGTTTTTGGGTATATAGTGTTTAACCCCTTACTGACGCAGCCAGTTTTGACCTCCATGATAGAACCCCATTTTTAAAATCTGACACGTGTTACTTTTTGTAAAAATAACTTTTATAATACTTACGCATCCATGTGATTCAGAAACTGTTTTCTTGTGACACATTGTGGTTTAACTTAGTAACAAATTTTGGTCCGTACAATCCTTTTTTATTTGTGAAAAATCAAAATATTGTAAATATTTTGAAAAATATACCATTTTCAAAGTTCTATTCTGTGTATAAGACAGATAGTTATACCACACAAAATAGTTCATAACTAGCATCTACAATATATCTACTGCACATTGGAATCATTCTTTTAATTTTTTTCTCTTACAATATTAGGGGGCTCTTTTGTAGCAATCTTTTATGGTTTAAATAATATTTGCTATTCAGATTTTGTTATGGACTAGTTCAGTTCTGACATGGCTTTAAGTTGCTTGTATCCTAGTACCTCATAAATTACTCCATCTAAAAAAAAACTGCACCCTTAAAGTATTCCAAATAGTATTTAAGAAGTTTATTTATCCTCTAGATGTATTACAGGAATTAAAACAAAGTAGAGGTGAAATCTCACATTTTCACTTTCTTTGCAGATTTTCAATATTAATCCATTATTTACTGGAACACAATAGAAGTTAATAGAAAAACACAACTGTATATTGATTCCACTGATTCTGCCATTTTTAGAAATATCTCACATGTGGCCCTAGTGTGCTATTTGACTCAACCACAAGCATCAGAATAGGAGTAGCACTTCATTATGATATGTTTTGGTCCCATTACAGGTTTTCAGATAACATACAGCACTAAAACTTAATAAATACACCTAAAAGACCTCATTTTGGAATCGACACCCTTTATGGAATATATCCAGGGGAATAGTGAATATATTGACTCAACAGGTGTTTCACAAATCTTTTCAGCATTTGGCTGTGAAAATGGAAAATTAATAATTAACAACCTACAGAATCCTGTAAAAAATTTGTTACACAATTTCTTCCAAGTTCAACAAGACCATATATGTGGGTGTAAACTGCCGTTTGGGCGCATGGCAGGGCGTACAAGGGAGGGAGAGCTATTTGGCTTCTTGAACACAAATTTTGGTGGGGCCATGTGGCATTTACACAGCCAGAAAAGGACCAGAAGAGGTAAAACCTTCCAGAAGTCATCCCATTTTTGAATCAATACCCATCAGGGAAGTCATCTAGGGGTGTATTGTACATTTGGGCTGCACAGGTGTTTCACATTTTGTTTTAACATTCGGCCATGAAAATGGGGAAAAAAAACAGCATTTCCTCCATTGTTTTTTTTGGGTTTGAATTTTACAGTGTTGGCTGTGTGGTATAAATGGCATGATAACTTCACTATGCGGTTCAGTAAAATTACAACGATATCTATTTTATATAGTTTTTTATGTTTTACTACTTTTATAAAATGGAAATGGGCAGAGAAGTGGCAGATGAGGTTTAACACCGATAAATGCAAGGTTATGCACATGGGGAGGAAAAATCCATTGCATGATTACATGTTAAACGGAAAAACGCTGAGTAAAAGTGACATGGAGAAGGACTTGGGAATCCTGGTGGACAGTAAACTTATCTGTAGCAGCCAGTGTCAGCCAGCAGCTGCCAAGGCAAATAGGATCATGGGTTGTATTAAAAGGGGCATAGATGCACATGATAACATTATTCTCCCATTATACAAGTCATTGGTTAGACCAAACATGGAATATTGTGTACAGTTTTGGGCACCAGTGCACAGGAAACACATTGTGGAGCTTGAACAGGTACAAAGGCGGGCAACAAAAATAATAAAAGGACTGGGTGGACTGCAATACCCAGAAAGATTAGCAAGATTAGGAATATTTAGTTTAGAGAAAAGACGGCTTCGTGGGGACATGATAAATATGTTTAAATATATTAAGGGTCAATATAGAGATCTTTCTGAAGATTTATTTATAACCAGGACTGTATCTAAAACAAGGGGGCATCCTCTACGTCTTGAAGAAAGAAAGTTTCTGCATAAACATAGAAAGGGATTCTTTACTTTTAGAGCAGTAAGACTGTGGAGCTCTCAGCCAGAGGAGATTGTCACGGTGAATTCAATAACAGAGTTCAAAAAGGGTCTGGATGCATTTCTGGAGCATAATAATATAACAAGTTATAGTGACTAGGATTCTGGAGAAGGGTCGTTGATCCAGGGATTTATTCCGATTGCTAGATTGGAGTCGGGAAGGAATTTTTTCCCTAAAATGAAGACAACTGGCTTCTACCTCATTGGGGTTTTTGCCTTCCTGTGGATCAACACTTTAGCAAAATAGGCTGAACTGGATGGACGTCTGTCTTTTTTCGGCCTAACAAACGAACTATGTAACTATATACAGGGATCTACAGTATCATTCACCAGCTTCATGACTTACACTGGGTAGTTCTCTTTGCTTGGTTGAGCTGCCATGATGTATGATGCTAATACAAAATGAAAGGCAATTGGTACTGAAACCTACTATGGAAAATTTGTAAGAAGTTAATATTTTTCTTCTGTGCATATCCAATGAGATTTCAACAGGTGGCTTTTTAATGTCTTTATGATATCACTTTGCAAAACATTATTAGCACATTGTCAATGTATCTGTTCAAGTAGTTTATTCACCCCAATTATACACCTGTGAAACTGCTCACTTTATCCCACTACTACCATTAAAATATTATCCTACTAATATTGTACTCCTTCTCCATTAAATAAACTCCCAGTTTGTAGGATGTCCATTTGAGACATCATGGAAGATATGCCTATGTGGAATGAGCCTTCACTCTCACCTCCTACTGACTTTAAAATATGTGTGAAAGTCTGTCAAAGTGTAGGAGGCTCCCTCTGTCTAACTATGGATACCCCACAATATGATTGTGAGGCACCAATGTCTGCCATGGCAGCTGAAGGCCAAATAATGCCCTCTGGGTCTGCTATGAACCAAAGCCTATTAGGCCATACAGTAGACTGTTCCCATAGTTGTATAAAAATAAAAAAACAAGTTAGAGAATTTAAAAAAATATATAAAAAAACAAACATAAAACTATTTGTTTCCCTAATAAAAAGAATATGGTACTTAGTAAAAATATATACAAAAGTTACACATAATACATATTGCCACATTCGTAATACTCCAATTACGAGTGTAGAAATTGATACAATGTGTGTGTGTTTGGCTATACTTGGAACTCCCATAGAAGTGAATAAGGAGGATGCTGCTAGCTCTGTCCTCCTCATTCACATTCATAACCAGATCACTGCAAATGGCCAGTGAAGAGGATTTCATGAAGTGAGACTAACCTTTGAAGAACCGGGCGGTTATTTTTTTTGGGGGGGAGGGGCATGTTATTCCAAGAGCCATAGCTTTTTCATTCTTCCATCTACAAATAGGAGCTTAATTTTTTCAGGACAAATTGTACCATTGACTGTACCACGTAATGTAATGGGAAACACAGAAAAAATTGTATGTTGGGTAGAATGTTAAAAAATTGCTGCTTTTTTGCTGGCATTTTTGCGGGGGCTTTGTTTTTATGGAGTTCACTGTTCCGTATAAATGACATAATATTTATATTCTGTTGGTTGGTACAATTTGGTGCTGTGAAATGTGTAGAGTTTTCTTTATGTTTTCATTTTTTATAAAATATTAAATATATTCAATATTTTTTAAGTTTGTGTTGCTGCACCATTTTCTGTTTTTTTTTTCCTTTTTCCTATATAGACCTGAATGAGGGCTTGTTTTTTGCAGACTGAAGCAATGTTTTTGTTGGTACCATTTTGGGATACATGCGGTTTTTTGATCACTTTTTATTCCAATTTTTGGGAATCACAGAATGACCAGAAAAGCACAATTTTGGTATTGTTTTTTTTCATACGATGTTCATTGTTTGGGATGAAGGATGTTATATTTTAGTAGATCAGACTTTTACAGATACGGTGATATCAATTATTTGTAACTTTTTAAAGAAAATTATTTTTTAATTTTTTATATTTTTGAAATGAGAAAAAGGGGGCTATTTTGAACATTTAATTTTTTTACATTATTTTTTATATATATATTTTTGTTTTTAGTTGTATATGCAGCCCCTCTAGGGTATTTTACCATTAGGGGGTGAAATTGCTTGTACACTGTTCTGCATTATGTACATAGTGCAGAAGGGTGTACCAAGATGGTGATCCTATTACTTCCCCTCTGCTAAAAGTAGTAACACGGAAACTAAGGAAGCCTTCATTAGGCTTCTGACTGCCATATTAGTCAATCAGCATCCTGCGATCTTGTTGTAGTGGTCATGACTGGTGAGAGAAATGGTGCGCAGTGGCATCTAAAGAGTTAAACAGCAGGGATCAGAGCCAGATCCAATCACTGCTGCTAACAGTGGGTGTCAGCTGTAATTAACAGTCTGTATCTCCTCCTATGGAGTGAGCTTATCGAGTGAGCCTGCTCAGTGCATCCTTAGGTTGTACCCATACATCTATTTTCGCTAAGGAGTTAATTCTAATGGTAATGAATGAATAAGTAAAACTCCATGCGAGAGTTACATTTATTTGTTTATCCAACCTAAAAAAGGAAAAAAAAAATTATGTACCTCATAATAACACCAAAGAAAACATTAATTTTCTCACAAATAAAAGGTCCTAGCACAGCTCCATCAACATAAAAAAGTTATGGCTTTAAGACTTTTCTGACAAAAGAAATATGATTTTTTTTAAAAGTGTTTTTACATGAAGAAAGGCTTGTAAAAATGGATGTATCATGTAGTTTTCTTCCCTCAGTTGGTATATTTGAATACTTAAAGGGGTTGTTCATCAGAAGAAAATGTCTCTGAAGTAGGGCCAGGGTGGGGGAAAAAATTATACTTATCTATCTGCTTCTCGCCACTGCCCCTTTAGAGCTCCCCATGATCTGTTCCTCTTCAGTTCTAAGTTCTCATTCTGACACACAGAAAAGTCTGAATCTCCATTAATTTATAGTGGAGCGTTAATTTACAGAGGAGCATATTCTATGGACCTCAAGAGTGGCAGTCTGGCCTCACTCCAAATAAATTTTATTCTGCTGGACAACCCTTTTAAGTAGGAATAATTTTCCACAGGATGCTATACCGTAGGCATCCATCACACCAGGTAGGGAACCTATTGTTATAAAATAGTAGTCCAAAGCCATGAATAGCCATTGTCCAGGGGGAGGATGAGAAAAGTTTAAGTTTTGCAATAGGGGTCATGAACCTTTAGCTATGCTCCTGCTTTTAGCTTAATTCCTTGACCCTATTTTTTACTACTCTGATAGGTTGTGATTTTTTAGGGTACTAGAGTTTTGGTGCCTGCTATTTATATCTTTCTGTTCCTAGATAAAATCACCAAAAACCCAATTGTAGACAGATGGAAGACATTCTTACTCTCAATTTCTCATTTATTGAAATTTTTCCAGAATAGTTATTAGCTTATTAGTCATTTTATTCACATACCATTCACATAATCCATTTGCTATATGGACCAGGAAAGCTCTTGGCATATATGGTAAATGTTATCTTTGACCCCATTACCCAACAAAGGCTAAATGATTGACATTTTGGCCTTCAGTTAGATGGTATAAAATGGGTGTATGTTCTTTTGCTTATAGTGTAGCACAGTCTGTTGGGTTATTACATAGAGCTGGATAAAGTAGAAAAGATATACTGCATAGTATACATTTTTTAAGGTGCATATATAATGAGTGGTATTTTTCCTATCTATATATTGGAGCTATATTTTGAAGAATCCCCTGACATACTATTCTTAATGAGACTTTCAAGAATTATTCACTTTTGTTTTTAAGATAGATTTTTAAATGAAATGTCTCATATACATTAGCATGCATTTATTTATTCTTTATGTAATATGATTTTATACCTGACTCCAGACCTGAGATTTGTGCTGCAGTATAAAACTGTCAACATAACACATGTATCATAATGATCAGCACAGTGGAAGTGCAAAGTCATGAGTGAAGAATGAAACCGTGAATAGTAGAATAGACCGAATTCTGATCTTCAGTTTTGTTTTTACCAATTCCAAAGAAGAATGATTACAGGACTTCAGTCTTCAAAGCAATGTAGTTAAATACAGTATTAGGGGTCGTTTACACGGCACAGAGCAAATACAGGTCAGATTATCCGACCGTTATTTGCTCTGTTTTGGGGCCTTGTACACGGCCGCAGGGGGACGGCTTTTCTCTGCGGTTTGTGAAGAAAAGCCCTTCCCCTTCGCATTGATCTGTTCATGTTCTGCCCGAAAACCAGGCAGAAGAATGAACATGTTCAATGTATTTCGGCCCGCCGGCGGTCCCCACTGCATGGATTTTCCATATAGGTCCATGATAAAGTTTGACAGACGGTTTACAGGCGACTTTCAAAGACGAAAACCGTCTGCAAAACTGGCTGAAAAACCTGCCGTGGGGACAAGTCCTTAGAATTAAAGATGCAGTGCAGTTCACTGAACCTTTATGGTCTAAACAGTTGGTCCAGTAAGCTCCCAGATTTCCCAGGTTTTCATTTTGTACAGAAAGAGTGGTTGTTGTAACATTTCATGGGTAAACATTTTGTGTAGGTTTATGATACAAAAATTAAACATGATAAACATTGGGTATTGTCAGCGCATCCGTGTCCCGCTCCCTAGTGCGTGCGCTCCAGCAGTGTTAAATTTAAAGGGCCAGCGCACTGGTAATTTGCTATTGCCGGTCGCTGCCCCTATTTAAACCTACCTCTTCCTGGTTACTCTGCCGGATCTTGAGTGCCCATTGCCTATTGAGAAAGCGTTCCTGAAGCCTTGTTCTGATTATCGTGTACCGTACCGTTTGCCTCTGTCCCTCCACCATGAACCTTGCCGCCTGCCCTGACCAACCTGCTTGTACCCGACTATGAGCCTTCCTTCCGATTTTGTACCATGCTGCACCTCGGCTGCCTCCACAATTAAGTCACGTCAGGGGTAGCGACCTGGTAGACTCCCGCTGCAGCAAGTCCATCCCGCTTTGCGGCAGGCTCTGGTGAAAACCGGGACCTACTTAGATTCCACTCCCAGGTGTGGCTTATGCCATCGCTTGCGTTGGTCCAGAGGATCCACTACCGCTGCCCGTGACAAGTATCAATACTATGCATACAAGAAAAAAACATAGGTGTGTAACCAAAGAGTAATTTTGCCCTCTAAAGCTGGCATTACACATAACATAACAGAGGGCCAGAGGATTATCTTGACAATTTTGACACGTTATTATTTTATAATCATATGAAATGGACTGGTCATGATGATCGCTTGTCTGCCAAGAATGTAAAACTCTGTTTGATTTTTTTCAACAATTGTTAGCTAAAACTAGACATGTGTGGCTGATTACAGCCAATCATTCACCACTTTGCACAAGTCTACTGTATTAATTTACTTTTTTGTTTTTTAAACTAACCATATCAGTTTATATTAAAAGAAGTCAAGTGTTGAAATTCTCTTAAAAAGTTATATTTTCTTACCACTGAAATGTATGATGACAACTCCTGTCCATATTCCCTATAAGGCACTTGAAAAATCATAAAGTAGTGGTTCTTCCTACTCTTTCTTTGGCAGTCTTGATTACATAGGCAGCAGTGCATCTGAATGAAAGCCATGTTATAACAATGGAATGTCTGGCTGGCTGTAGTCTACCAAAATCAACTTTATGCCATGGCTGCTTTAATGCGGTTTTCGCAACACAATAATTCGCTTTTAACTTCTAGGGAAAGGTAAATGAAGACTATTACCAAATATATTGCTTTATTGAGTTTGCTTTGTTCAAGAGATAAAGAAGATTTTATCTACTGCTAGTGTACACATGTTTTTTGAATGCACACCAAGTTTACATTGTAATACAAGCTGTACACTGACCACTTTACATGGTATCAAGGTATCATATCTTAGGGGTGGCCAATGCAAAGATATAATACAATATTTACAAAAATGTGAGGGGTGTACTCACTTTTGCGAGGTACTGTATACAAATGCATAAATGAGCATACACATTTTAAGAGTAGGATTTAAATCAGTATCTTACTGAACATCACAACACATTCCAAAATGTTGACTAGACTGACAAAGAACTTTTTTTTAACCCAGAGCCTGGATGCTGGATGGAGATTGATGCTTAAATTCCCCATAGGTGTTCGATTAGGTTCAGATCAGGAGAGATACTTGGCCACTCAATCACTTTCTCTCTGTTTCTCTTCAGAAATGCAACAGTGGCCTTTGGTGCCATTTTATCTTGGGCTTGTATCCTGAATAAAACTGCCAGTCCTTTCAACTCGATGCATGGACATGCTCACTGCCCTGCAGAGTACTCTGGCGGGCCAACGCAGGCTTGCGGCCCACTGGAGGATACAGTACAGAGGGTATAAGAACGTCATCATGTTGCTTGCGCGGCATGATGACGTCACACCTCCAGTGCAGAAAGACAGTGAGTAGCAAGGGCTTCATCAGGGGAAAGGGGAGAGGTGATTACTATTAGTTTTTTTTATTTTTAATTGGCAATATATACCTACCTACAGATTGGGGAGGGATCTATAATTTACTGGAGGACACATTTTCCTACCTACATACTGGAAGGAACAATAACTTCTGAGTGACATTTATACCTGCCTATAAACTGGGGGGGCACTATAACTTCTGGGGGACATCCATGCCCACCTACAGACTGGGGGGATCCTATAACATCCTGGGGGACATATATTCCTACCTAAATACTTCCTAAATACTTCTAACCTGCTAAGGGACATATATATATATATATATATATATATATATATATATATATATATATATATATACACATAACTACATATTGAAGGGCCCCTTATAACTACAAATCTTCTGGGAACATATATCTATCTACGTATTGGAGGGCACCATATAACTACCAACTTACTAATGGAGGGCATTTATATCTACCTACATACTGAGGGTCCCTATATACCTACCAACATAATGGGGAACCTATATATCTATTTACTTACCAGGGGGTCATATACAACTACCAATCTACAAGAGGAGCAGTCATACCTACCAACCTACCCAGGTGTGGAGGGGGACAACAACCTGCCTACCTACACACTGGGGGGACAATATACTTAACAACCTTATAAGGGACCTATATACCTACCGGGATAGTATATATACCTACCTACCGAAGCTACCTACTGGGGGGTTCTGTATATATTCCTAGCTAATGAAAGTGCCGGTATACATACCTACAGGGGCCCCTATGTACCTACTTACATACTATACCTAACTATCTATTGTAGGGGACTACGTAAACTACCTGGTCCATATATACCTCTTTCACATACTGAGGGGGCTATCTACCAAAGGAACCTATAAATCTACCTACCTACTACTTATATACCTACCTACACTGGGACTATATACCTGCCTAATTATTAAGGAGACCTATATACCTTCATATCTATTGGGGGTTTATATAGCTTCCTAACTAATAGAGGCAGTTGCATCACCATAATTTTCTGTATAAACCCCCATTAGGTAGAAAGATCTATAACCACCCCTCCCCCCCACTAGGTAGGTAGCTATATATGTGCTGGAAAATTAAGAAATCTAAAATGTTTGTGTGGTAAATAAATGTAGAGATGAGTCGCAGGCGGGAAAAGTCATTATGGTGGACTGGGTCGGATAGAGAAGAGAAGGACTCTCATCAGAAGAGATTTTATTGTTGTAATACACTTATTGGATTGCACTTGGGTTGGTCACATGTCTCGCTCTTTTTATTTTTTTCTTTCTTTTTTATTTTATTAATATATATATATATATATATATAAATTATTTTTTAGTATTATGTATTATTTCTTATTATTGCTTTTATTATTTTGTTGAGTTATTTTTACTTTTCTTTATTTTTCTTCGTTTGTGTCAGTATATACTTAATATCCTTCTCCTTTTCTCTCTGTTTATGATGTCCTCTGTTTCATTTGTGGTCTCCGGTTTTCACTTACTGTGGGCTGCCATTTTTGGTGGGTCTTCAACTTATTTTTATAGTTTGGTCTTCAGTGTCTCCATTGACGCGTTCTGCCATTTTTGGTGGGTCTATTTTAGTTGCATATGCTCCGGTTACTGACGCAATGCCAGAGCATATGCGTTTTATATCCTTTGTTCTTTTCTGACAACGTCCGTGTTTCCGGTCTGCATGCTGGCGTCGCACGTGGTCCAGGATTCATGTGACGGACTCAGCTATACAAATGGGTTACTTTTACTATCGGGACCACAAGGTAACAGGGGATATTGCGTTCAGCTGTTTGTCACTTTACCCTATTGGATGTTATAACCTTTTTAAGGGAGGTGAAGTTAGTTTTGTGTTACCCCCTGACGAAGCCAGGTGTGGAGAACCGCGCGTTGGGGTCTGTCTGTGCCTCCTCTGGGTGGGTATGCGCTCTTACTATGGGTGATTATATGGTGACATATCATTGATTGTTTGTATATTTATTTATATGTATATTTGGTTATATACTATGTTATTTATTTGACATGATTATGCACCTTATGTATACCACCTAGTGTGGGGTTGTATCTTTGTGGCACCACCATTTTTAGCTATATGTATTTGGTCTTTGTATTTTTGTGTTTTTACTATATATTTGGAAATTAATAAAAAGTTTTGTATATATGTATTTTTGTATTTTTGGTAGTTTTTTTTATATATTGGTGTTCATCAGAAGAGACGTCACCTGAGAGTCCCTTTATGCAACTTATGTGTGCAGAGCCTGTGTACACTGATATCTAATACTATATGGTCACTGTATGGAGCTAATATACAGTCTGCGCACCCTGTGTACACTGGTATCTACCACTATATGGTAACTGTATGGCGGTAATATACAGTCTGAAGAGCCTGTATACACTGGTATCTACTACTATATGGTCATTTTATGGAGCTAATATGCAGTCTGCAGAGCCTGTATACAGTAGTATATATCACTATATGCTCACTGTATGGAAGTAACATACAATCTGCAGCTGCTGCAATCTACCACTACATGGTAACTATATGGTGGTAATATATGTCTGCAGAGCGCCTGCGTACAACTGGTGGTCATATTTGGTCATGGACTGGCAGTATTATTTGGTTCTTAAGTTATAACATTATTAGGTCTTGGTACTGAAGGATTTTTTTTTACATATGGTATATTTGTAGAGATGGGAGAATTTCCTGAAAAAAAAAACAACTTCGTTCCGAATTACTTCGGCACGAATCACGTTAAAAAACAGCTATTTCCAGGCTGCACAGAGCCTGCAGGGTGCTGTAGAACGTTGTGCCATGCTTAAATATGCATAGGGAGCTTGGTTTGGTCTTCATACAATGTTGAGTTTTAGTATGACATGCACATGACTGCCGCCGCTCTTAGAATCGCTTCACTATAAAATTCCCAGGGCACTTAAGAGGGCAAAACTGACCAAAAAACTGAAGGGGGAATGGAGCCTGATAAAGTCATGGCAGCGAAAGCCGGAAAAAAAACAAGCTGAGAGCTCAGGTGGCAACATCAGTGACAGAGTGTGGAGGTGACGGCGGCAGCCACAGCAGCATGAGGTCAGAGAGTGGCACAATGACATTCTGGAGGTGGAAAAAACAGTAATAAGCAACAGAGTGGCACAATGACACAGTGTCTAGGTCATGGCAGCAGCCACAGCAGCAGCATGAGGTCAGACAGTGGCACAATGACACAGTGTGTAGGTCACGGCAGCAGCCACAGCAGCAGCATGAGGTCAGACAGTGGCACAATGACACAGTGTGTAGGTCACGGCAGCAGCCACAGCAGCAGCATGAGGTCAGACAGTGGCACAATGACACAGTGGGTAGGTCATGGCAGCAGCCACAGCAGCAGCATGAGGTCAGACAGTGGCATAATGACATTCTGGAGGTGGCAAAAACAGGAGTAGGCCACAGAGTGGGACAATGACACAGTGTGGAGGTCACGGCAGCAGCCAGAGCAGCAGCATGAGGTCAGACAGTGGCACAATGACACAGTGTGCACGTAACGCAAGCAGCCAGAACAGCAGCAAAAGGTCAGAAAGTGGCACAATGACAGAGTAGGAAGGTCACGGCAGCAGCCACAGCAGCAGCATGAGGTCAGGCAGTGGCACAAATACCTTCTGGAGGTGGCAAAAACTGGAGTAGGCCACAGAATGGGACACTGACACAGTGTGTAGGTCACGGCAGCAGCCAGAGCAGCATCATGAGGTCAGACAGTGGCACAATGACACAGTGTGGAGGTCACGGCAGCAGCCACAGCAGCAGCATGAGGTCAGACAGTGGCACAATGACATTCTGGAGGTGGTAAAAACAGGAGTAGGCCACAGAGTGAGACAATGACACAGTGTGGAGGTCACGGCAGCAGCCACAGCAGCAGCATGAGGTCAGACAGTGGCACAATGACACAGTGTGTAGGTCACGGCAGCAGCCACAGCAGCAGCATGAGGTCAGACAGGGGCACAATGACACAGTGTGTAGGTCACGGCAGCAGCCACAGCAGCAGCATGAGGTCAGACAGTGGCACAATGACACAGTGTGTAGGTCACGGCAGCAGCCACAGCAGCAGCATGAGGTCAGACAGTGGCACAATGACACAGTGTGTAGGTCAGGGCAGCAGCCACAGCAGCAGCATGAGGTCAGACAGTGGCACAATGACATTCTGGAGGTGGCAAAAACAGGAGTAGGCCACAGAGTGGGACAATGACACAGTGTGGTGGTCACGGTAGCAGCCAGAACAGCAGCAAGAGGTCAGACAGTGGCACACTGACAGAGTGGGGAGGTAACGGCAGCAGCCACAGCAGCAGCATGAGGTCAGGCAGTGGCACAAATACCTTCTGGAGGTGGCAAAAACTGGAGTAGGCCACAGAATGGGACACTGACACAGTGTGTAGGTCACGGCAGCAGCCAGAGCAGCATCATGAGGTCAACAGTGGCACATGACACAGTGGGAGGTCACGGCAGCAGCCACAGCAGCAGCATGAGGTCAGACATGGCACAATGACATTCTGGAGGTGGTAAAAAACAGGAGTAGGCCACAGAGTGAGACACTTACACAGTGTGTAGGTCACGGCAGCAGCCACAGCAGCAGCATAAGGTCAGACAGTGGCACAATGACAGTGTGTAGGTCACGGCAGCAGCCAGAGCAGCAGCATGAGGTCAGACAGTGGCACAATGACATTCTGGAGGTGGTAAAAACAGGAATAGGCCACAGAGTGGCACAGTGACAGAGAGTGGAGGTGACGGCGGCAGGAGCAACAGGATGAGGTCAGAGAGTGGCACAATAAAAAAGTGTGGAGGTCACGGCAGCAGCCACAGCAGCAGCATGAGGTCAGACAGTGGCACAATGACAGAGTGTGGAGGTGGGTGGCAATACCAGTCCCTGGTAAAGATGGTTGGTGGCAGATGGAGAAACTGTCAGCAGATGTGTGGCATCAGGCGGGTGGCAGCATCAGAATAGTGGCTGAGGCAGGTAGTTTGAACTCAGACTCATTTCTCACAGTTTGGGTGAGGTGTCATAGCTGATGTAGTCTGACGCCTAAGGCATTGGTGTGTGGAAATCCTGGACGATCCACGCCTGATTCATCTTGACAAAGGTCAGTCGTTCCACATTTCCCGTGGACACGCGGGTTTTCCTTGGGTAACGATGGCCCCCGCCGCACTGAACACCCGCTCTGATCCCCACCAACTCTGGCCGGGCAGGACAGCTTCTCCACTGCAAACTCGGCAAGTTGCGGCCACACATCCAGTTTGGCTGCCCAGTAGTCCAGCGGATCTTCTAACTGGGGTGGCAGAGTGCTTTCCATGTCGGCCACCACCTGTTGGTTCAGGGTCTGCTCCAGGTCCTGCTGCTGCTGGCGACTGCCCTCCTCACTAGGCGAGTGAAGGAAGCTGCTCATCATTGACTCCAGACTTAGGTCGCTGCTGATGGAGCTGGTACTGCTCCGACCCCCCCCCCCCCACCTTCCCCCGGCAGCCGGGGGCAGTAGTACGTGAGCGCTGAAGAACCCCCGGTCAGACCTGTCAGGAGGAGGACGATGCTGCACATGGGCAGCGGCCAACTGACTACGGAGGTTTTCCCCTATAGTATTGAGTTTGTCCTCCCTCTCAATAGCTGGGAAAAAGGCTCCAATTTTGGACCGGTAGCGGGGGTCCAATAGAGTGGAGAGCCAGAAGTCATCCCTCTGCCGGATGCTGACTATTCGGCTGTCACTAGCCAGGCAAATCAGCATGCTGCGGGCCATCTGCACAAGTGACTCCGAGGGGCTCCCTGCCTCCATCTCCACTGTATACTGCCACGGTGCTTGCAGGTCATCTGCCTCGTCTTCCTCATCTCCATCTAGCTCCTCCAGCTGCTCCTGCTCCTCCTCTCTTGTCACCTGGGTAGAAAATCCACTCATTTCACCAGACAAATCTTGTGCTCCAATGTCGTCCTCCTCCTCCTCCATTTCAGTCCCCAGCGGACTTATGTGGCCGCGAGATGTAGTCGCCACGTCTCCAGTCCCCTGCCCAGACAGATTTTTCAGCATCTTTTCCAGGACATGAAGCAGTGGAATGACGTTATTCATCCCGTAGTCCTGGCGACTGACAAATAACGTCGCCTCCTCGAATGGCCTAAACAAACGGCAGGTGTCACGCATGAGCTGCCACTGGCTGACATCAAAGTTACACAGGGGAGTACTTCCGTCTGCCTGGATCATCAAAAAATCGTTAATGGCCTTTCTCTGTTCATACAGTCGGTCCAACATGTGCAGGCTGGAATTCCAACGGGTGGAAACATCGCATATCAGAGTGTGTTGGGGGAGGCCGTTCTGCCACTGCAACTCGAGGAGGGTGTTCCTGGCTTTGTACGAATGGATAAAGTGCATGCACGGTTTCCTGGCCATTTTCAGAATGTTCTGAAGACCGGTGGAAGACTTCAGGAACCTTTTCACAACCAGATTGAACACGTGCGCCATGCAGGGCGCATGGACCATCCCTCCTCGGTGCAGCGCGGACACCATGTTCCTCCCATTGTCCGTCACCATGGTTCCGATTTGCAGTTGGCGCGGAGAAAGCCACACATCGATTTCTTGCTGCATGACGCGGAGCAGTTCCTCCCCTGTGTGACTTCGTTCGCCGAGGCAAGCCAGGTGTAGAACTGCGTGACACCGCTGTGCCCTACACATGTGGTATGATGGAGCAGTAATTGTGGAGGCTGAGATGGTGGTGGTGGTGGAGGAGGAGGAGGCGGACATTGGCGCAGGAGCCGCAGTTTGACAACGTGGAGGAGAAAGCGGCGTCTCCTGTACAAGTTGTTGGTGTGCCTGGGCCGGAAGCACATTCACCCAGTGGGCCGTAAAGGACATGTACTGGCCCTGACCATAGTTACAGCTCCAGACGTCCGCGCTGCCGTACACCTTGGAACAAACCGATAAGCTCAAGGACTGGCCCACCTTCTGTTCTACATATTTATGAAGTGCTGGTACTTCCTTTTTGGAAAAGAAATTACGGCTTGGAACTCTCCATCTTGGCTCGGAACAAGCCATTAGTTCTCTGAACGGTACAGAGTCCACCATTTGGAAAGGGAGGGACTGCAGTACCAACAACTTGGACAGGAGCACGGTCAGCTGCTGCACCTTAGGATGGTTGGATGCATACTGTTGTCTCTTTGCAATCGCCTCACTGAACGACTGCTGGCGCCATGAGTAGCGAGGAGCAGGAGCATCTGGACTGGGAGATGATGTCAAAGAGAAACAGCTCCCTTCTGCAGAGGTGGTGGAGCCTTGACTGGCTGCAATGGCATGCGTGCCACTGGGCGCTGCTGCTGCTGTTGCTGCGGCGGCAGGATGGACCACGACATCTGAACCACGTTTCCCCCAGACCACCGGATGGTGATGCTGCATGTGTTGATGCAGGGCCGTGGTGCCAACGTTAGCTCCCTGGCCACGCTTCACTTTCTGCTTACAGATTCTACATATACCCATATTCGGCTCCTCCGGTGTCTTAGCAAAGAACTGCCACACCGCCGAGTATCGGATTTTACCGCCAACGCTCCGCACTGAGTGACTACTGCCACCGCTGCCTCACTGAGCCCCTGTGCCGCTACTTTCTTGGACCTGCGAAGCAGGTTTTTTACCCCGTGGCCGCTTGGCTCCCAACCTCACACTGCTGCTACCCTGTTGACTCACGGCCACACAACCCACTTGCTGGCTGCGCCGCTGCCTGACGCGCAAGCTGACGCCCTCTTCTCCTGACGATGATGAAGCCCTTGCCTCACCCGGCTCCCAAGTGCGGTCGGCTACATCATCATCTATTTGTGTTTCATCGTCACTGCTGTCCTCATCACCGGTCTTGGTATGCCGAGGCTGACCCCTCACAACATGACCTCCCATGCCACTCTCAACATCTATACTTTGCCACCTACTGCAAGAAGCAGGGGATATTGGCCCCATTTCTTCGCTGCCAAGTAGCTGCTGACTGCCCTCCTCAAATTGTTCATCCTCGCTATATAGTGGCGCTGAGCCCAGACCACATAGTAGATCTCTGGCTGAGGGAACCGGATGGGACAGAGGCGGGTTGAGGACAGGTGAGGGCTGCTGACCCGCTCCCGGGCCATGCCAACTAAGGGTTGTGTCTGACGTTCCCACCGACTCTTGGCTGGGGTTGTCAGATGTCATCTGGGAGGAAGTGGATGACCTAGTCAACCAATCAAGAACCAGTGGGTTGCTAGTCAGTACACGGCCGCTAGATGACAGCGGCAGTTGTGGCCTCACCGAGTGACCCCTGCTGCGACGTCCCCTTGCTGTGCTGCGACCTGGGCTTGGAATGTTTGTGCCTCTGCCACTCGCAGGTGAAGAGCCTGCCACCTCTCTGTCTGACATACTGTTTGTTCTAAAATGTAAAGACACTGTTTGATGAAGATATCTGTATATGATAAATACACACCCTGTATTTGACTCCAAATGAACCCAGTAACAAGCTTGGTAACCCTTGGATATAAATTGTGCTCCACAAATGGACAGGAAAAATTGACTTGTATGTGCCGTTTAAAAACTCTGTGTATTTTACTGAATATAAAAGCACAAAAAAGGCTTAATTAACCTTCGGATATGAATTATGCTACAGAATTCTTCTGTGGCGGTGAAAAACAAAGTTTCTTTTACTGAGTACAACTGCAAAACAACACTTAATTAACCCCTGGATGTAAATTGCGCAAAAGAATTGAGCAGCCACAAACTACTAGCTTTGTAGCGTGTTACAATTGTGTGTTTTTTACGCTACACAACAAGAGATAAAATTGTAATTAACCTTCGCTTGTGAATTATGCTACAGGAAAAATGTATAAATTTTGGCGTTGAAATTACGGTTTCTTGGGATCACCACAGCTGAAAAACAACGCTTAATTAACCCCTGGATGTATATTGCGCCAAACAATTGAGCCACCACAAACTAGTTGCTTTGTAGCGTGTTACAATGCGGTGTTTTTTAGGCCACACAACAAGAGATAAAATTGTAATTAACCTTTGCTTGTGAATTATGCTACAGGAAAAATATATACATTTTGGCGTTGAAAATGACGGTTTCTTGGGATCACCCAGCTGAAAAACAACGCTTAATTAACCCGTGGATGTAAATTGAGCCAAAGAATTGAGCAGCCAAAAATGAAGTGGTATTTGTATTGTAAAAATGCTGTTTCTTTAAATGAATACAACAGGAACTGGCTTAGATCCCCTTGGATATTTAATGTGCTGTGAGCAGATAGGATTTAAATGTATATGCAGCTGCAGTGGACGCACACTGGATTTCAGATCCAATACCCCCAAAAAAATTTGAAAAGAACGTTAAGAGAAGCAGTCTCTGAGACAAGCTGAGACACCCCACAAAAATCGCTGTATAAAAAATCAGTTTCTTCAGTAACAATCAGCCGCGGCAGCACCTTCCCTGATCAGTACAGTGAGAGCGGTATGAGCTCCCAGCGTCGCGCCCGGACTTATATAGTGCGGTGACGTCACAGAATCCCCCCGGTCTCTGATTGGCTTCATCTCTGCACTGTCCATGCAGGCTATGCCCTTCTTCCTCCCAGAGTTCTTTGCCCCCATGTAGCGCCATGTGCTCGCAGCCATTTTATCAATCAAAAGCACACTTCGTTCACACGAAGTCCCCCAAAGTTCGACTTCGTTCAGAACCGAAGTTTTCCTGAAATTCTAAACGAATTCCACTTCGTTAGAATCAATTCGCCCATCTCTATATATTTGTTACATGTATAGGTGTATTATTCGGTAACTGTATGACTATAATTTAAGGGTATTACACAATCATATGTAGAGGAGAGGTTTTAAAAACTAAATTTGTCAGCTCTGATTTTCATTATACACTGTATTGCTGAGGTGATGGAGAGTATCTATGTGAAATGTCAGAAACATAATTTTTTTCTCTGTAAAAATACCTGTCACAGTTCAAGATTTGGCGTGAAAAATACTGTGTGAACCCAGTCCTAATGAGCATAACGTAACACAGAGCAACACCCCTGCTTAGATAAATGTTTTGGATCATTGTCATGTTAGAAAAGTGCACAAGAACCAAGGGCACAGATCGAGAGTAGCATCTTTTCTTTTAATATAGAGCAGTACATCTTTGAATTTATTATACCATCAATGACATGTAGCTCCCTGACACCAGCAACACTCATGCAACCTCACATAAAGAAACTGCCACCACCATGTTTCCATTAGCTGCCTTTTCCTTTGAGTCTGTGAGACCTATTTGCACCCTCAAAGCCCAGTCTATTGATTTTTGTCTCATTGTTCCAAATCCCCTGTTTCCAATCTTCTACTGACCACTTTTTTTGCAAACTCGAGCTTATGACAATATTGAAGATGAGGCTTATTCACTTTTGTCTGAGCCACCATTCCAGACTTGTGTAATGCGCGTCACACAGAGCTTGCATGGAGGTCTGAGATCTCACTATTACAAAGTTTAAGAGCCACCTCCACTGCCATGTTTTTTGGGCCAGAACCAATAGACCTTGTGATGAGACGACTTGTTGACTTGATGTTTTGCCTTGATGTCCACCTCTTGGCTTTGAAATGGATGGACGGACTTCTCTTTGTGTTCTTTCAACTGTCATGACACTAACATGATGCAGTTTGGCAATTTTCTTGGCCCAGAGAACACTATCGATGAGCTGGATGATGTTGTTTTTCTTTTATTGGGAAATCTTCTTCATGGCTGCTCATCAATTCCAACCAGTGACCATTCACTTGGAAATCAACCTTGTAACATATTGAGCTATTAGGGAATGTATGACTCTTAGGGAATATATGGTTGTAATTTGTAGTATACAAGAAGAAAAAGATTGTTCAACTACCAGGAGCAAAATAGTAAGGGTATGTTCAAATAGCATTTTTTTGAAGCATAAATTTATAGGGGTTGTCTCACTTCATCTATTCATATTATCTTTGTCCTGTTTTTCAGTTCTTTTTGAAAATTTAGGGCGTGTTACTGTTTTAAAATGTTTACTACTGGCCTGGCCGAATGAGATGCTGAGGACAGCAGGTCTGTAGCTACAGTGACCAGCACTTGCAGCCTATCAGGAGAGATCAAACAGGTCTGTAGCTATAGCAACCTGAGGAGCTGATGCAGCCCATACAAGAGGTGATATCTAAGAATAGGCTAGACACTGTTAGTGGACACATATTGCAAATTGACTTGTTTTTGCAAGATCTTTAACATAAAAAGCAATCCTTGTAGTGAGAAAACCCCTTTAAGCTTCCAAATCATTTTCCAAATCTGCTTTAAAAAACGCCTGATAATAGACGTATTTTGAAGAGTATTTTAAAAAATCCTATCCCTATTGGGGATTTTATGAGCAAAAAACACCTCAAGAATTGACAAGTCACTTTTACGGCCATAATTGCATCCAAAAAATGGCTTACGCTTTTGAAATACGAATCATGTGAATGACAAGGCGTATTTTACATTATATTTAATGAAGGAAGATTTGAAGATTATATGAGGTTGATTTAAGACTGTTTTCCAGTGTATTAAATGTGCTTAAATATTTCTCAAAATATGCTGTGTGACATACCCTGCAGTCCCATGAAAAAAATCTGCAAAACTAAGCATATGCTAAATAGTTGCAGGTCAAAGTTATGTATGAGATAGCCAAGATGATTGTCTATAAAATGATGGTAGTCTCACGTTCAAAGTTGTGGTGGATGGTGAGATAAGGAGCCTGAAAGTCAAAAGTTCAAAACATTGTACTCTTTTGCTTGTCAGTGTCTGATATAACCAGCACAGAAAACGATAAATATCAAGTGGGCCATTGTAAA
>JAODAL010030729.1:0-49506 GCA_025379985.1 Phyllomedusa bahiana
CCTTTAAAAATAAATCAACAAATCCCTAACAACGCGTTTGTCGCCGAGACCAGCGCTACATCAGGAATTGCGATATAGAGAATTGCCGGGAAAAAACAGTAATTCAAATTCTGTAAACTCTTCTCATTGGTCGACATAAACCAGCCAATCAGAATAGGAGCGACAGTGAACCATTATAAGCTATGGAGAAGTATTGACCAATCAAATTCAATGGTGGGACAGTTCAAAATATAGTAAAAATGCAGAAAAGAGCTGATTGGTTGAGACCAGGCGGCAGATATGAATCCACCAATCATATGTAGTGCGTCTATTTCGAATGGAGAAAGAAGGGCGCGATAGAAGGGTGCCCTAAAAGTTATTACTGTCTATGGGAAATATTCTAGTACATCGAAATAGTGTGAAGGGTGTATGGAGCAGGCAGCGGGCAGAGTCTGTTAATTACAACCAGCAATGTATGTACATATACATATATATATATATCTCATACATGCCAACTCTCCCGTTTTTGGCAGGGGGGGGGGTCCCGCTATTTGGGGTCCCCCCCCCGCCCTCCCGGGAGAGCTGGCATTCCTCCCGCCGCCAGCAGGCGGCGGGGGTTCTTTAAATGGCCGTGGCTTAGAGTAGCGCTAGTGCGCTACTCTGGGCCGCCCGGGCTGCTCCTACAGGCGGGTGAAGCGGCCGCAGCGGCCGCTCACCCGCCCGGAGTCTCGCTGTGCGGGGAGGAGGCAGGAGGGATCGTTCCCCTCCTCCCTCCTCCACCTGTATGTCTGGCGCCGGTGTGCGCGCGGCTGCACTCACTCCCCTGCAACGCTGAGGAGATCGGCCGGGAGGTGTCCGGAGCTGCAGGAGCCTGGTAAGGTGAGTGACTTTTATTATTTTATTTTTATTAGCTATAAGGGGGCAATACCTGGCTAACAAAGGGGGCAATACCTGGCTAGTAAAGGGGGCAATACCTGGCTACAGAGGGGGCAATACCTGGCTACAAAAGGGGCAATACCTGGCTAGTAAAGGGGGCAATACCTGGCTAGTAAAGGGGGGCAATACCTGGCTAAAAATGGGGGCAATACCTGGCTAACAAAGGGGGCAATACCTGCCAAACAAAGGGGGCAATACCTGGCTAGTAAAGGGGGCAATACCTGGCTAACAAAGGGGGCAATACCTGGCTACTAAAGGGGGCAATACCTGGCTACAGAGGGGCAATATCTGGCTACAAAGGGGGCAATGCCTGGCTAACAAAGGGGGCAATACCTGGCTAAAAAAGGGGCACTACCTGGCTAACAAAGGGGGCAATACCTGGCTAAAAAGGGGGGCAATACCTGGCTAATAAAGGGGTACTACCTGGCTAACAAATGGGGCAATACCTGGATAGTAAAGGGGGCAATACCTGGCTAGTAATGGGGCAATACCTGGCTACTAAAGGGGCAATACCTGGCTAACAAAGGGGGCATCTACTTGGCTAAAGGGGGGGCATCTTCTTGGCTACAAGGGGGCATCTACCTGCCTGTAAGGGGCACTACCTGGTTTATGGGGCGTACTACCTGGCTATAAGGGCATGTACCTGGCTTCTTCCAAAGCCGTTCTGCGTTCGGCGGAGTGGGGTGTGGCTTTTTGAAGGGCGTGGCACACCAACAAGTATGGGCGTGTCCATGCAAATTTTTGCCGCGCCGTGCTACACGCCGCCCTCTTCAATCTCCTGCTTTTCCATTTTCAAAAGTTGGCAACAACGATATAACATATATATATATATATATATATATATATATATATATATATATATATATATATATATATATTACACACATATTGGTTGTAGATGTTTAAAAACAGTGACAGTAGTGTCCCTTTATTTACTTGTTTAGCCCACAGTAATTATAGTTACTAGTCTTGGGTCTTTTATGACCCTGGTAATAGCACCTCTACAGGAGCTTATATGACTCCTATAGGGAATAATTATGACCCCCTACAGAAGTCCTACCAGCCCCCATAGAGGTGATATTACTGGTGTAACCATAGAGGCTAAAATCTACTAAGGCTGGTAATGATCTGTATGGGCAGCACAGGCTAACATTCTGCCTATAACATCCATATATACCATTGTTAGCCTTGGTGGATTTCAGCTCTTATAGCCACTGTATCAGGCCAGCAGTGCAGGGGTTAATGCACTCACTGAGGGGAGGGGGCAGGGTGCAGGATCTTTCTTCTGCAGGAGACAGGACTGAATGAGTCACTGCCAGATCGCAGCAGAGCTATTACACTGAGGTATAATCTCTCCTTAAGGAGAGCACCGAACGGCTTGTAGAGTTTTTGTTTTGCCTTTTCGCCCTCTACTTAGCATCTGCATATCACAAGGCATTATGGGAAAGGGGCTCCCACACAGCCAGCCAGTATCTTCTCTACTCTGCACTGAAGAGGGACAAAAATCCGAACCCGTTGTCTGTAGATGAGAGATACTGGCTTGGCTAAAAAATCCTTTTTGCTTTCTCAAGACTCGGTGGATCAAAAGCAAATTGAGGATTTGTTACAACCAACAGAGGGCGCTGTGGGCGTCTCAGCCCCTTTCCCATAATGCCTGTGATATGCAGATGCTAAGTAGAGGGCGAAAAGGCAAAACAAAAACTCTACAAGCCGTTCGTTCGGTGCTCTCCTTAAGGAGAGATCTTCCTTCCTGAGCTACCCGATGCCTCCCACACAGCCAGCCAGTATGGCTCTGCTCTGCACTGAAGAGGGACAAAAATCCCGAAACAGCGTTGTCTGTAGATGAGAGATACTGGCTTGGCTAAAAAATTATTTTTGCTTTCTCAAGACTCGGTGGGTCAAAAGCAAATTGAGGATTTGTTACAACCAACAGAGGGCGCTGTGGGCGTCTCAGCCCCTTTCCCATAATGCCTTGTGATACTGAGGTATAAGGCAGCCGAGCACAGGACCTTGTATGTGATCCTGGTGCTGCTGCAGCCCAAGCCTCACTGTCACTAGTTTGGCCGGACACATTATAGCACGGGCAGCAGTGAGCGCACACAGGGGCTCAGCCCTTATCAGCGGGGTGCAGCATTTCAGGAGTCGGCACTCCTGTACCCAGGTTATAAGGGCAGCACTGAGCCTTCTTGTGTGTGCTCAGGGCTGCACAGCTCTTTAGTATCGGGGCAGGCTGCTCAGTATACAGCAGCTATAGCCGAAGCTACAGTGGGTGGGTGCACGGAGCCCCTGTGGGAGCAGCTCAGCAGACCAAAAGCTGCATGAAAACTCCCATAAACTGCTCTTCCATGATGCTATGCATCATGGGAGAGTGACGTAAGCACAGCAGTGCATGCTGAGAGCTTATGTGTGACTGCCTCGTGCCGACTTCGTTCTCAAGTCGGCTCAGTAGCACTGGTCATGTGACCCAAACGGGGATTTTTTTTACATTTAGGTTGTGCATTTTTAATAGGTCATATTTTAAGAAGTGCTTATTTTTACATTTGCTTTTGAAAGCAAATGTGAAAATTTTAGTGATAGGTACTCTTTAAAGAATTTGAATTACTGTATTTCCCGGCAATTTCGAATATGCCAATTCCCGATGTAGCGCCAGTCTCGGCGACAAACGCGTTGTTAGGGATTTTATTGATTTATTTTTATAGAAGGTTTCAGCTCTTTTTCAGATAATATTTTACACCTAATAAAAACGATTTTTTTTCATCGTACTCCATGCCGCACGGCGCTGAGAGCCGAGATTTCATTGCCCCGATCTCTCCATAGACTACAATGGAACAAGTAGCTCACGCTCTGTTTGGGCCGAATACCCAAGCCCCCCTAGCTAAACCAATCAGCTCTTTTTCTGATTTTTACTGTATTTTAAACTTCCCCTTTTTTGTTTTTTGTTGGTCCATACTTCTCCATAGGTTAAAAAGGTTCACTGTCGCTCCTATTCTATTGGCGGGTTTCGCCAACCAAGGAAGAGCTTACAGAATTTTAATTACTATTTCCCCAATTTTTCCCAAAAACCAAATTCCCGTGTTTGCGCCGTTTTTGATTTTTGGAAATGATTTATGTTTTTTTTAGTAGGTTTGACTCTTTTTCAGAGAATGTTTTCACCTAATAAAGGCGTTTTTTAATTATACTCCGCACGGGAAACTTTTAAAGATTTCTGCTGTTTTCCCGCCTGTCTCGAATCGGACTACTGGTTCGGCGCAGCCCGCATGCACCAAATCCCCACTGCGCCCCACCCTGGCGAGGCCGACGGACTATACCCCCCCTGTATGTCGCACTACCTCGGGGCCCCGAATATTAAGCGTAGCCCCCCTGCGCCAATCCCCCCATGCCCTAAGTCCCGCACGCGCCCCCCACACTGGCGAGGCACGGTGAACTTTTTCACCGCATGTATGACACCCTCCTCGGAAAAGGCGAATATTTAAACGTAGCCCCGCACTGCCCTAAGTCCCCCCATGCGTCCCACACCACTGGCGAGGCGCGCGGGGCTTTACACCCCATGTATGAACCGCCCCGGCGCCCACAAAAAAACAGGGGCAAATTTTACCCGGAAAAATGGCAAAACATCGCCCCGACTGGCGAAATCTACATTGCCCCAAGTCTTAAACAGGCATCTTGATTACACCATCCCACTGTAAACAACACAATAGAGGATAATGTTTTTTTCGCAGAGGGTTTTTGGTTTGTTTGGAGGCGGGACGAGAAGTGGCGATGAGGTTTAACACTGAAAAAGCAGTTTTTGCACATGGGGAGAAAAAAAACCATTACTGATACATGTTAAAAAGAAAAAGGCGGGTAAAATGACATGGAGAAGGCTTTGGGGTCCTGGGGGAAGTAAACTTAATTGACAGGCCCTGTCAGACGCAGCTGCCAAGGCAAATAGGATCCAAAGGGTTGTATTAAAAGGGGCAGAGATGCCCCATGATGAGAACATTATTTCCCCCTTATAAAGTCACGGTTTGAAACCCCACATGGGGAAAATTGTGTACAGTTTTTTGGGGACCATGCACAGGAAAGGGCATTGTAGAGCCCTTTTGAACAGGTACAAAAGGGGGGCAAAAAAAATAATAAAAGGAACTGGGGGGGACTACAATACCCCGAAAGAAATTTGCAAGGATTAGGGGTTTTTTATTTAAAAGAAAAAAACGGGTTCAGGGGGGCATAATTTAAAAATTTTTTAAATTTCATCAAAAATCAATTAGAGATCCTTCAAGATCTTTTTTTACCCAGGGACTTTTATCTTGAACAAGGGGGCAAACCTCTACGTCCCCGAGGGGAACGAAAGTTTCCATAAACATAAGGGGAAAAGGGGATTCATTTTCTGTATTGGGCATTTAGACTGTGGAATTCTCTGCCAGGGGGGACAAATTTTTCCTTTGGGTTACTTCAATAAAAGGGGTTTTAAAAAGGATTTGGATGCAAATTTTTGGGAGCGTTTTAAAAATTTTTTTTAAAAAATTAAAAAAAGGTAATAAAAAAATTAGGAAAAAAGGGAAAAAAAAACCAAAGTGGATCAAAGGGAAGTTTAAAAGGGGGCAATAAAAAAAAAAAAAAAAGGAAAACGTTTCACTATCTTAAAAAAGGAGGGCATGGAAAGGGGGCCCTAAGAAGCTATAGGGAAAAAAAATAAAGTAGTAAAAAAAAAGATAAAAAGGAAAACAAAGCTGGGGGGACGGAAAGACATATTGCAATTTTTAAAAAAAAAACTAACCCCCAAAAAAACTTTTTTTTTAACTATATAAATAGTAAAAAGATTAAAACAGAGAATTTTGGGCCCCTTTAAAAAAAAACCCCTGAGGGGAGAGACAGTAGAGGGCGTGAAAAAAGCAAACGTATTAAACACTTTTTTCTCCATGTATTTACCGGGAGGATGACCTTCCTGTTGAACAGAGGATGGGGTAAACCCCAATTTAAAAGTTTCTTGTCTAACCCCCCGGGAAAAAAGTGCAGCTCCGCCTTGGGAGATTAAAAAAGAAAAATTTCCCCAGGCCCGGGGTATACACCCACGTGTACTAAGGGATTAAGGATGTCAACATAGGCCCCTATTCTTAATTTTTAAACTGTCTAATAACGGGGTGTGTCCCAAAGGATTGGCGCATAGCAAATGGGTCCCAAATTTAAAAAAAAAGGGGTAAAAAAAGTACCCAGAAACATGGGCCGGTAAGCTTAACCTCTGTTTTTAGGTAAAATGAATGAAGGGGTTTTTTTTCCAGAGATGCATCCGGAGTATCCCTGACAGTAAATTATAACGCCTTTCCCAGCAGGGGTTCAGAAGGATCGGTCCGTCAACTAATTCATCAGTTTCATGAAAAAGTCAGTGCAAGACTGGATCGGGGTGAGGCCGGATTCAATTCTTTTTTTTTCAAAAGCATTTATACGGTCCCACAAAAAAAGGTTTGGAAAATAAAATGAGAATTTTTGGACTGGGGGAAAATGTGTGCAAGTGGGTGGCAACTGGCTCACTGATAGAAAACAAGGGGGAAATTTAAGGGTACATATCAACTGGATCGCTGTTACAGGGGGTATCACAAGGGTCCCTATTGGGCCCCATCCTCTTCAAAATTTTTATTAATGATCTTACACAGGGGAAAAACACATAAATATCGATCTTTGCAGCGATACTAAGCTCTGTAAAGTTAAACCACAATAGAGGTTAAAAGGTTATTACAAAGGGTCTGGGAATAAGTTGGAGGGCTGGGCAGGGGGAAAGGCAAAGAGGTTTTGGGACTTGGGAATCCTGGGGAACATAAACTTTAAAAATTTTACAGCCAGTGTCGACAGCAGCTGCAAGGTAATAGGATATGGGGGGGATTAGAAGGGGCAAGATGCAAATGATGAAACATTATTTTCCCTTATATAAAAGTCGCTGGTTTTGACCCCACATGGAATATTGTTTTACAGTTTGGGCACCAGGCACAGGAAAGACAGTAGAGCTTTAACAGTACAAAGGCGGCAACAAAAAAAATAAAAGGACTTTGGAAAGGACTCAGTACCCAAAAAAATTTCAAGATCGGGTTTTTAGTTTTTGAGAAAAGACGGCCGGGGGAAAAAAATAAATATGTTTAAATACATCAAAGGGCAATAAGAGAAAACTCTCCCAAGATTTTTTTTATACCCAGGGCTTTTTCTAGAACAAGGGGGGGCACCTCTACGCTTGAGGAACGAAAGTTTTACATAAAACAAAAAGGGATTCTTTACTTAAGGCAGTGAATGTGGAACTCCTCCCAAGGGATTGTCAGGGTGACTTCAAAACGGAGTTCAAAAAGGGTTTGGATGCATTTTTGGAGCGTAAAAAAGAACAATTTAAAAGTGACTAGGATTCAGGAGAGGGGTCATTGATCCAAGGAATTTTCCGATGCCAAAATTTGGGATTCGGGGGGGAATTTTTCCCTACAAGGGACAATTGGCTCTACCTCTTGGGGTATTTTCCCTTTCCTTGGTAAACACCTTAGACAAAATTTAAAACAGATGGACGTCTTGTCCTTTTTTGGGCCTTATAAAAAAAAAAAATGAAACATGAAACAAACCGTAATTGCTTATATATCAAACAGATAAAAAGTTACATGTTGTGTGTAATGGGAATATGTTTTGTTTTCTTGTGCACAATTGAAAAATGGTGGAAAAGGTGGGGATCCTTGGAGGGGTCTAGAAAAAATGGCACCATACTGCTGTATACTAGGGCACAGTTCTGCTCATCCCCCCCTTCCTCCCACCAATAAAAACCTTTTAATTGTGTCTTCTTCATAGGTTTTGCCCGAAAGGGGGGATTCTAAAGTGTCACTTTCCATCTAATCTTTTATTTTTCCCATCCAGTTATAATCTTATGCTGTTACTTTGCCTCTCAGGGATGAAATCTACTGCCAAATCTCCAAGCAGCTTACCCAGAATCCCTCTAAAAGCAGCCATGCCCGTGGCTGGATCCTTATGTCTCTGTGCGTGGGATGCTTTGCCCCCTCTGAGAAGTTTGTCAAGGTCAGTGCGGCCAATGCATACAATGTTTGTAAAGGAACTATTTACTGAGTCCCTATTAATAATGGCTGAATGATCTCCTCAACAAATCCAGAATGCCTCTATTAATAATGCCAGAATGTCCCATTAATAATGCCAGAATGTCCTTGTTAATAATGCACAAGTGCTACATCAACAAATCTAGAATGTCCTTATTAATAATGCCAGAGTACCCCATCAACATTGCCAAAATGTCCCATCAATAATCTCAGAATGTCCCTATTATTAATGCATGAATGCCCCATCAACATTGCCAGAATGGTCTCATCAGCAATTCCAGAAAACCCCTATTAACACTGCCTGAATGCCCCATCAATAACCCCAGAATGCCCATACTAATAATGGCTGAATACCCCATCGATAATCCCAGAATGCCACATCAACAATCTCAGAATGCCCCATCAACAAACACAGAATGCCCACCAATAATGGTGAAGCCCCATCAATAATACCAAATGCCACCTTTTCATTGCCGAATCCCATCAATAATCCCAGAATGCCCCATCAATCATCTCAGAATGCCCCATCAATAATCCCAGAATGCCCCATCAACAATCTCAGAATGCCCCATCAATAATCCCAGAATGCCCCATCTACATTGCCAGAATGCCCCATCAACAATCTCAGAATGCCCCATCTACATTGCCAGAATGCCCCATCAATAGTCCCAGAATTCCCCATCAATAGTCCCAGAATGCCCCATTAATCTCAGAATGCCCCATCAATAGTCCCAGAATGCCCCAACAATCTCAGAATGCCCCATCAATAATCCCAGAATGCCCCATCAATCTCAGAACGCCCCAACAATCTCAGAATGTCCCATCAATAATCCCAGAATGCCCCATCAATCTAAGAATGCCCCCTCAATCTAAGAATGCCCCATCAATCTCAGAATGCCCCATCAATCTCAGAATGCCCCATCTACAATCTCAGAATGCCTCATCAATAATCCCAGAATGCCCCATCAATAATCCCAGAATGCCCCATCAATAATCCCAGAATGCCCCATCAACAATCTCAGAATGCCCCATCAAAAATTCAAAGTCCCCTCAACATCTCAGAAGTCCCCTCAAAAATCCCCAAAAGCCCCATAAAAAATCCCAAAAGCCCCATCAATAATCCCAGAATGCCCCATCAACAATCTCAGAATGCCCCATCAATAATCCCAGAATGCCCCATCAATCTCAGAATGCCCCATCAATAACCCCAGAATACCCACACTCATAATTGAATCCCCACCCAAAATTTCCTAATGCCCACAATAAACCCCCAAAGCCCCACAACAATTCAGAATGCCCCTTTTAAAATTTCAAATCCCCCCCAATAATCCCGAGTGCCCCTTTAATTGCCAGAAGCCCCCAAAAATTGCCAGAATGCCCCATATACATTGCCAGAATGCCCCATCTACATTGCCAGAATGCCCCATCAATCTCAGAATGCCCCATCTACATTGCCAGAATGCCCCATCAATCTCAGAATGCCCCATCTACATGGCCAGAATGCCTCCTTTAATAATGCCAGAATGGTCTCATCAGCAATTCCAGAAAACCCCTATTAACACTGCCTGAATGCCCCATCAATAACCCCAGAATGCCCACACTAATAATGGCTGAATGCAACATCAATAATACCAGAATGCCACATCTACATTGCCAGAATGCCCCATCAATAATCCCAGAATGTCCCATCAATCATCTCAGAATGCCCCATCAATCTAAGAATACCCCATCAATAATCCCAGAATGCCCCATTAATCATCTCAGAATGCCCCATCAATCATCTCAGAATGCCCCGTCAATAATCCCAGAATGCCCCATCAACATTGCCCCAAAACCCCAAAATCAATAATTCGAATGCCCCTCAATAATCCCAAAAAGGCCCCACAACCAAATCCCCAAATTTGCAGTCCCCATCAACAATCTCAGAATGCCCCATCTACATTGCCAGAATGCCCCATCAACAATCTCAGAATGCCCCATCAACAATCTCAGAATGCCCCATCAATAATCCCAGAATGCCCCCATCAATCTCAGAATGCCCCATCAATCTCCGAATGCCCCCTTTTAATAATGCCAGAATGGTTTTATCAACAATTCCAGAAAACCCCTACTAATAATGTCTGAATGCCCCCTTTATTAATACCAGAATGCACCCATCAACAATCCCAAAATGTCCACATTAATAATACCAGAATACCCCATCTACAATCACAGGCCCCATTAGTAATGCCAGAGTAGCCCCATCATCATTACCAAAATTCCCACACTGCTAACGCGAAAATTCCAATCCACAATCAAATAATGTCCCCATTAATACTTCCAAAATGCCCATCAACACTCCAAGAATGCCCCCATTAATAATGCCAAAATGCCAATCAACACTCCAAGAATGCCCCCATTAATAATGCCAAAATGCCAATCAACACTCCAAGAATGCCCCCATTAATAATGCCAAAATGCCCATCAACACTCCAAGAATGCCCCCATTAATAATGCCAAAATGCCAAACAACACTCCAAGAATGCCCCCATTAATAATGCCAAAAGCAAACAACACTCCAAGAATGCCCCCAAATTTAAATTTAAAGCCAAAATGCCCATCAACACTCCAAGAATGCCCCCATTAATAATGCCAAAATGCCCATCAACACTCCAAGAATGCCCCCATTAATAATGCCAAAATGCCCATCAACACTCCAAGAATGCTTCCATTAATAATGCCAAAATGCCCATCAACACTCCAAGAATGCCCCCATTAATAATGCCAAAATGCCCATCAACACTAAAGAATGCCCATTAATAATGCCAAAATGCCCATCAACACTCCAAGAATGCCCCCATTAATAATGCCAAAATGCCCATCAACACTCCAAGAATGCCCCCATTAATAATGCCAAAATGCCCATCAACACTCCAAGAATGCTTCCATTAATAATGCCAAAATGCCCATCAACACTCCAAAAATTTGCCCCTTTAAAATAATGAAAATGCCCATAAAATCCCAAGGAATGCCCCATGAAATAAGCCAAAATGCCCATCAACCCCTCCTTAGATATCACAGTCCTCTATTAATAATGGCAGAATGCATTCGACATTTCGTACTCACACACTTACTTCAGTCTAACCAGGTGGCATTTAGAAAACCAGCTAGCGGGAGCCCCTTTGGTTCCCTGAGGATGGAGATTAATGTCTTCTATTAAAGAACGATGTGTCAAGGGTCTTGAGGGTCTGCCAGATATCCACTCTAATTATCCCTTGCCCTTCTCCTCCCCCCCCCCCCCCCGCCTTCTTCATGTGGTTGTCCCCCTTTATACTGCCTATCATAGGGTTGTTTTCCGGAGGGCTTGGTGGCGTGAGCAGAAAAGTCATTTACCGCTCTACTGATGTTGACAGAACCACAAACGGGCTCGACATCCTAGTGGGGGATCAAATTCGTATACCCTATATACTTGAGTATAAGCCGACCCGAGTATAAGCCGAGGCACCTATTTTTACCAAAAAAAACCTGGGAAAACATATTGACTCGGGTATAAGTCTAGGGTGGGAAATGCAGTGACTACTGGCTAAATTTCAAAAATAAAAAAGGCTACCAATAAAATTACATAGGCAGATATAGGCAGTTTAGTGTCCCCCATAGGCAGGTATATGTCTCCCATAGCAGGTATAGGCAGTTATAGGCAGATATATGTCCCCCATAGGCAGGTATATGTCCACATAGGCAGGTATATGTCCCTCATTGGCAGGTAATAGGCAGGTATATGTCCCCATAGGCCAGGCAATGGGGCGGTTATGGAGGTAAGTCTCTATAGGGGGTTTTATAGGCGGGTATATGCCCCCAAGGGCAGGTATATGCCCTCAAGGCAGTAATAGGAGTATATTCCCTTAGGGGGTTTATTGGCAGCTATTTTTCCCCATAGGCAGGTATACCCCCATAGGGGTTATGGGCGGGAAAATATCCTTATAGGCAGGTATAGGCAATTTAAAAAAAAAAAAAACACTTACCCATCCTCGCTGCTCCAACCCGGGCCCTCCGCTCTGTCTTCTGGAAAGGGCATGTGATGTCATCAGGCCCCGGCGGGGCCTTGATGACATAGCACGCTCCTTTCCCGGGAAACCCCGGACACCCGAAAGTCTGGGGCCATCCGGGATCCACCCGGTCGGGGAGCGCTCGCTCTCTGCTCCGCAGGGGTATCTTTACCTTATGCCCTCCCTGAGGAGCCCGCTATAGGTGAAGAACACCGACGCGCCCCCACGGTAGCGCCCAGGCTCAGCTGACTCGGGATTCAGCTAAGCGCCCCCCAGGATCGCATACAGCAAAGTGTCCCTGCCGGTGCCCGGCCCATGCAGCCCCCGAGCGCCGACAGGACTCCAGTATAAGCCGGGGGGGGTTTTTTCAGCACTTTTTTTATGCGAAAAACTCCTTATACTCGAGTATGTAGGGTTTTTGAATGACACTGCCAGAGAAAGAAACACAAACTGACAGCCAGCATCCAGTGACCTTTGTGTATCTTTATTGTGCAGCAAGGTTTATAAAAGGCCCTGTCCAAGGGAACGGGACATACATCCACTATCTCATTCGTACTCCAAAGGGTACATTTTAACTAGTCCACCCCCCCTTGTGTTGCCCTGACTGCTGCACACGCTTATTCAGGGGCGTAATTTGCGGTACGGATTTCGCCCGCAATTACGCCGTGTGCTCGGGAGCGGGGCGGAGGCCCCATAGACATTCATTATCAACGGCGCGTATACCGCCGTGAATAATTGACAAACACTTTCTCCCCGCTCGCCGTATTTCACGAGCAGGGGAGGGGACGAATCCAAGTTTTTCCATGAGAACTGTGGATTACCAACACTGGGACAGATTTCACCCCTAATTTGCGCAGTACGGCGCGAATTACGGCTGAAAACTGTCCCAAAAAAAAGTGGTGAACATTTCCTTACGCACAGATTAAAAGATCAATTTATTTGAATGTGTAAAAAAAAAAAATTAGTGAAATAGTTATCCCTTCATGAAATTAAAAAAGTAAAAAAAAAACTGTAGAAAAAACAATAAAATAAATAACATAAAAAGAAATATTTGATAAAAAGAATTTGTGCCCACTTTACACAAAAATAAAAAAAACCTACACATATTATGCATCTACACAACCGTAATAACCTATAGAATTAATCTAACAGGTTATTTAGTGTGAAATGTGAATAGTGTAAAAAAAAAATTTAAACCCCCCTCCCAAAAAAAATAAATTAAAAAATAAAGAAAATTCTGCAGTAACTTATTTGTAAACTTAAACTACGCCCCCCACAAATACAACTTCTCCCGCAGAAAACAAGCCACTTCACTTAAAAGATTAAAAAGTTATGACCGTTGAAACACAATGAGGAAAAAACTACAAAATTCAGTAGGTCATTAAGTACTTTTCAGTCCTTCAGCTTAAGGGGTTCAAGGGTCTCTCTACTTCAGACAGTTCCTCTTTGTCACAAGGATCCATTGACAATAAGTTAGTCACATAGATTTCCACTGCGATCTGCTGTGACCTGTAATAAAACCTGCCAGAAAGTGTTTTGTTTCCCTGCAGTGCCCCCACAGGGGAAATGAAGTATTGCACTGTGCACATTCAACAAAACCACAGAAAAATGGGACATAAATCACCAAAAAACTACAAAGCCACACTTAGGCCTCGTTCACACGGCTTATTTGGCCGCTGATTTCAGCCGTACTGTGCGCCATATTTGCGCTGCAGTACGGCTGGAATCCGTCCCTGTCATTACGGTAATCCACAGTCCTCATAGAGAACTATGGATTCCGTCTCCTCCCCGCTCGGCGAATCCGCTGCGGGGGGAGAAAGTGACATGCACATTATTTACGGCGTGTACACGCCGTGAATAATGAGTGTCTATGGGGCCGGTGGGCTGCCGGCCCCCCGCCCCCGCTGCACGGCAGCCGGCGTAATTGCGGGGCGAAATCCGTCCCCGCAATTACGTCGGCAATAAGCCGTGTGAACATTGCCTTACAGCTCAATGGCTGGGAGATACACTGAATCCCATTAGCAGGCGTCTCTGGCCCTTGTGCTACATGGGAAATGATACAACAGGTGACAGTAATTAATGAGCAAATGCTCTAGGTACTAGTTCACACCAGCATGCAAAAATCCACTGTATAACACATAGGGAGAATTGCACAAATGCAACAATACCGATGAAGATTGCATATAGATAAGGCGATACAAAGGGTAACGCCATTTATACAGTTACACCATGCTGGGTTTCAGCTTATATTGCTCACAATTAAAAAATGGGCAAGCTGCCCAGCACTTAGGAAGTGCACTGCACAAAAGTACTGTAACCCTAAGCTCCCCAGTGTTTTAGGGCAAAAAGATACATACTGGAAAAATATCAAAATATGAGGTATTAGTTGATACAGTAGCTACAGTACGCAAGCTCGCAAGCCCCGGCAAGGCTCCTCATTTCTTGCGAGTCCCTACACTATCAGAAAAACTGTGCACATTCACATCCATGTGTTGTCCGTGCAACACTCCTTGTAACCACTCATCACTTTGGCCAAGCGATGAGGATCCTAAAAAGAGAACCCTTCTGAATTCCCTAATAGAGGGTATAACTAGATAATGACTCCCAGAATTTTCCATTAAAATGACAGAATTCCCCTATTAGGTGATGTGTCCTGTTTACTAGCAAAAGAGAGGGAAGCAACCAAAGTACTGTATTTTGGTTTTTTCTCTAAAAAAAATAAATAATTGTCACTTTTTGTTGGGTCCCTTTACTGTTTCCCGGGGAAATCAAATTTTTTTTAACCCCCATTTGCAAATTTGTGTTTTACAAAATATTAAACCGGAAAATATTACTGTGCCACAGTTTTAGATATATCAAATTGAAATGGCTGTTGCAAACACCCAAATATTTAGAACTAAAAATGATTAAGATTAATAGGGGTGCCCTAACTTTTTCATATGACTGTAGTGCTTTGTTCAAATAGCCCCTCCAGTGGTGCAATTATTCTAAATACCCCATCAGCCCCATATATGGCTACACTTTGCTATACAGAGATTGCATTTTATATCTCAAATATCTCTGTGTCTTCATTTCAGTATCTGAGAAACTTTATCAACGGGGGACCCCCAGGATATGCTCCATACTGTGAAGAGCGCTTGAGAAGGACATTCGCCAATGGCACCAGGACGCAGCCCCCCAGCTGGCTGGAGCTTCAGGTAGGTTCTCACAAAAATATTCAGAGGTTGTTTTTTCAAGGTGTAATATTAAGGTTTTCAATGGATATACATGGTGCCGCACCTGACACCGTGTGCCATTGTCATAAAGACAGTCAAGGTGAAACTGGTGCCAGGCGTAACAACCTATGTATATAGTCATGTGTAATACAGGCAGTGCCCGACTTACACCATTCCAACTTACATGTCAGAAAAGAAGGTATACAATCCAGAAACTCTTGAAATCTTTGCGTTCTTCAAAGTAACTTGTAACATTTATTTTAATCCATTTAAAAACCGTATTGGAGTAGCATATAACAAAGTAAGCGTACCACCGACGCGTTTCGGGAGATTCCTCCCTTATTCAACTTACATCTGTCCCCCTAGTTACAAACGGAGACTTATTATGTGGACTGTACCTTTAAAGAAGTACTTATACGCTTTCTACACACATGAAAAAATATGTGAAATTTTCGGGTCACACAATATTTTGATCAAAAGAGTTTAAGCTGCCCACGATTTTAAACGTGATCTCAAAAGGGCACCTATACTATCCTTTACCTCTCAAAGAGCCACATCCAGGCCTCCCACAGTGGTTCGTTTGGTTGTATATAATATAAAATATATATAATTTGGCACCCTGCCAGGGGCACCCAGGTTTGCATTTTTTTCAGAATTTTTTTGTGCAGAACCATACATTATATTTGGTGTATATTGTTTTTAACCTATATGGGGGGGGAAGGGGTGCCCCCATTTTATTTTCTGCACCTGCCCACCTCACGGGCGTCCAAAAAGTGCAGCTGCAGTTTTTTTTTTTTTTTTTTTTTTATCTCGGGATAAAGGGGGTCTTCCCCCAGTGAGAGGCCGGTTTTGGCTCTTTTGAGAGGTAAAAGATAGCATGGGACTGCCTGACCTGAGATCACGTGAAAGTCGTGGGCACAAAAAATCCTTTTGCCAAAAATATGGAACCGAGAATCCAAAGTTTTTTATGTGGCATGCGGGCACGGTATTTCCATGCCCACCCCAGAAGTACTGTGGAATGACAAGTGCCAGCATCCAAGGCACATAGGTAAAAATAAGGTGAAATCTTCTTAAAAGGGGCACACACAGCAAAACAAATGTCTCTGATCCCAGCTGCTTAACCCTTTAGACGCAGCAATCTCATTGTCTTAAAGAGATTACAGGGCACTAAGCAGTCACCATTGCAGCAGGAGTCCTAATGAAGGCTTCTGTAGCTGCCATGTTACTACTGCTATTACATCCTCCTGTAGACCCAGTGTAATAACAGAGCCATCCCTGCTATATCTATATAGTACAGTGTGCAAGCGATCACAGCCCCTAGAACTCACATACCCTAGGGGATTACAAGTACAGTAAAAAACTGAAACATGTAAATAAAAAAAACAAAGTTTTTTACTCCATGCGTCTGCCACAATGGAAAAAAATAAGAGTTACACATAATTGGTATCACTGGATTTGTAAAAATCTGATGTGCTAAAATAGAACATTGTTTATCCCATACGGAGACTGTAGAAGAAGAAACAAAATCCCCAACACCAAAATTGTGTTTTTGTTTTGTTTGTTTTTTTATTTCACGCCCCTGCAAAAAATTGGAATAAAAAGTGATCAAAAAGTTGCATCTATCCCAAAATGGTACCAATAAAAACCATACTCCAGCCCGCAAATAACGAGCACTCACTCAGGTCCACAGATGGAAAAGCTAAAAAGCGATTGGTCGCAGGAAATGGCTTTGCAGCGCAAATTTAAAAGACTTTTTTTTTTTTTAATGTTTTTATTAACACTTCCAAATACATAATACAGAAATGCATAATCTCATAAATGACACATTTGCTCAATTGATACATAGGTTGATAGAGAGACAATTTTATACATTGTGTCATACAATGGAACTCATTTTTATTACGGTAGGTTAACTTAACGATGTGCTGTAATGTCCGTCATTTGCTCCTAAACCCCAACCCTCGTGTTCCCCCCACCCCTCCGTCCATCGATCTTTATGAGAATTTCTCTCCTCTATGTCTTCAAATTGAAATCAAGACTCAGGAAGAAAATATACAAGAGGACATCCCGGGCATCTTACTGTAGTCTCAAAAAGGCAGGGCAGTCTGCAAGGGTATGTTCACACGATCCACTGCGGCACGTACAGCACGCGCCGCAGTACATCGTGTCTTTCGGTAGCTCTCACTAATACACTCATACACCCGCGGCGCGGGGGGGGGGGGGGGGGGCGGCCGACCCCATTGACATTCATTGCTCGCTGCGCGTATTCACCGAAAATAATTGACATGTCACTTATCTCCCTGCGCGTAGAATATGATCGTATTGTACGAGCGGGGGGACGAGGCGTAATCCATAGCTCTCTCTAAGAACTATGGATTACCGTAATTTCGGCGCACATCTCGCCCCCGTATTAAAGCACAAATATGCGGCGAAATGCGCGGCGAAATGACCCCGTGTGAACATACCCTAAGCGATACAGGAAGCCACTATTTTCTGTCTCTATGTACTCTTATTGTGTGAGGCGGGAACATGAATTCTCTGCATTTGAGTCGACCTTATTGACCTCAGTTGAACAGAGAATCCACTCCTTCTGGCAGAAAATTATCTATGGAAGGGGTTGTAGAATGTCTATTGCAAGGGCCTAATTGAATTGGTTCTTGTCCACCCATTTGTTGTGCCATGTACCAACTCGTGGTGCCAAAGCATGACCCTGAGCAACGCTGAGGCTTGCTCTGCGCCTTCAAGACCCCTACCCCCTCCCCGCCTCCCCTCCTTTACGCTACCCATGGCCAACATTCCCCAATAAACACACGGACCACCAACTGGAATGTAATGGCCACAGCAGCCGTTTTATTAACAAAAATACAAACATAACATTTCTTTACTTTAAATATAGATAAATAACTTTTCTCTTAAATACTTAAACACAACCAAATCCCACCTTATAAAACTCAACCCAGGTCCTTGGAGCTAAGCGACCTGGCGACCAAATCCTCGAAGGGACAAACCATCCTACCCCCAGCCGCATTCCACTGACTCGGGAGTCCAAAAGCCATACTAGATGGCTCACACAATTCACTCTTTCAGGGATACCAGCCTGAAAAGAGCCCCACCTTCGTCAGGCCGGGTCCAAATTCTCCAAAACCTGAGGAAGTCCTATCCCTAATGACTCCCTCCCCCAAAATCCTCTACCACCTCCAAGAACCCCTGCCGCCACCGGCTACCATGACAACCTGCAAGACTCCATCAAGCCTCCACCAACAACAATGCTATCATCGGGCGGGTGGGCGGGACGGCTGCCTCACGCCGCGCCAATGCTTTCGCGGGCGGAAGTGACGGTCCCAGGACCTCGCGTAACTTCCGCCCCGCCTCCGACACGCCTCCCGTGTCGACGGTATCCGCCAATCTTGCTGGGTCATGCCGCGCCCCCCTAGGGGCCCGTGGGTGGAAGGGGGGGGGGGGTGGTCCGGCGCGCTTCTGGAATGGAATTTGTGTCTTGTCTCTAGCGGCAGTGTGTTAATCACCGTCCCCCACAGGTTAAAAAATATTTCACCTTCTTTTCCTTCCTGTGAATGGCATCTATCCAGTCCTTTCGTAAGATATAAAAACATTTGTCCAAAAAGAGTTTTATGGTGGGGCACACCGGCTGGACTCAAACCTGCAATATTGCCTTCCTGGCTGCCGCCGAAAGCATGTGTAGAAGGTGTCTTTCCTTGCGTGTGAGGTCCATTGTCTCTTAGGGTATGTTCACATGGCTTATTTTGGAGTGCATTTTGCTGCCTATTTCACAGCGTACTGCGCTTAATATGTGGGGAAATGCGCCCCATAATTACGGTAATCCATAGCTCAGTACGTGCCGCAATTACACCGGGTGTTTTGGGAGTCGCGCTCCCGCGCGGGGGTCTGCGGCCCGCTTGCCCCGTAGACATTCATTACTCATGTCACTTATCTCCCCGCGCGTACAATACGATCATTATTAAGTGCAGTACGCCGCGAAATACGCAGCAAAATGCACCCCAAAATAAGCCGTGTGAAAATACCCTTAATCTACATAGCCAAAGACGGCCCATGGTGCTGATAAAGTAAAGGTATGTGTAAAGAATTGCTGGATAAGCCTGGCTATGTTTTCCCAGTGTTGTTGGATTTCCGTGCATTCCCACATGCAATGATAGATAGACGCCCGTGGAGTTCCACATTTGAAACAATGATCTGATGTGTAGATCCTCATTTTGTATACTCTGATGGCTTTAAGGTAGGTATGAATGAGTTTAAGAATTATTTACATGTATCGTGCTGAGGGTAAAAATCTGTGTGAATCTGCCAGTGCCAACAACTCCAGGGTCAAGGAAGAGTCATGGCTCTGCCATTTTGTCAGTTGGGACTGTGTAGCACCATAATCAAACGTATCCCAGAGGAATTTATATATAACTGATAGTTGTGAGCGACGTGAAGGAGGGTTCAAAATAGTTCTTTCGATGATGGAGTCCCATTCTGTTGGGTTTAGGCTTGTAGATAAGTAAAAAAGGGAATATTAATACCTGGAAAGACGAGTTTTAGTTCTGCAAAGGAGTATGCTTCTTGGATCACAAAAGACTTTTTTTTTTAAAACAAATAAAAACATTCATACATCACACAAAAACCACTGCAACGCTTAGGCTGTGTTCACACGGCTTAAAATGGGCCGTATTTCGGTCCGTAATTACGCCCCGCAGTTAAGCCGTGTGAACATAGCCTTAGGCCGTGTTCACACGGCTTATTCAAGCCGTAATTGCGAGCCGGATTGCGCTCGCAATTCCGGCTTGAATAAGGGGCGGGGAGGGGGGGGCGGCCCGCCGGCCCCATAGAGTTGCATTATCCACGGCGCGTATTGCGCCTGGATAATGTGCAGGTGACTTTCTCCCCGCCCGGCGGATTCGCTGAGCGGGAAGGAGCGACGGAATCCACTGTTCTCTATGCGAACTGTGGATTACCGTAATTACTGCGACGGATTGGAGCCGTACTGCAGCGCAAATCCGGCGCGCAGTACGGCGCCAATCCGCGGCGAAATAAGCCGTGTGAACGAGGCCTTAGGGGCCGTTTACACTGCAAGTGACAAATACCGGTCGGTTTATGCGATGAGCGGAGAAAAGCCCTCCCCCTTCACATTGAGATGCACAGATTCCGTCCGGACGGAAGAATGTGGACGCTCAATGTATTTCGGGCAGCCCGTGGGCGGAAAAGCTGTGCAGTGGGGAATGCTGCACGGGTTTTCCCTAACGCCCCGTTCTGCTCATTTTTGGCCGTTTTTTCAGGCAGTCTGCAAAACCGCAAACCGCCTGAAAAACCGGCCGAAAACCCGTGCCGTGGGGACATGCCCTTAGGCTGACAAGCCGCCTTTTTCGAGCTTGAAAAATTCTGCTTTGCAGCCGAAATGTTGCATTTTTTTTGCATGTTGTACTGAATTTTTGGATAAAATGGAGAACTACAGATGTGCTGTCATTCAAACAACTTTTTTTCATAGATTGAACTTACAAGTTGGGTCTGACTTGTCTTTGGAGCGTCGGTTGCATTCCTTAGAATACCGCATTAGATCAGTGTTGTTCTCAACAGTTTTGTTTTTTCTCCTACCATTAAAGAAGTACATCTTGGCCTTCAAAAAACAAGCCTATGTAGTCAAAAAAATAAAAAAAAGTTACCTCTCTTGGAGGGGGCGGGAGAATGAACGCGATGGGGAAATTACCTGCAACAGGAAGGGGTTAATGTCAGAGGAAATTGAGGAACAAATCTGTTGTTGGTGACGTCTCCTCATAGAGTGTTATTCAGAAGATGGTTCGAAACTGGAAACGAGGGGATCACTGAATCCTTCTCATGGCGGAGGTTGGATGAAAATGCCGTGGGAAACAATCAATGACATGGAACATGTCTGGTGCTGTCACCTACGAGACCTCCCGGCAGGCTGGTAGATTGTATTCAACAGGTTAAAGAGCTGAAAAAAGAACACAATGGCCACCTAACGTGTCCCTGCCATGAGGTCAAAGCGAGTGATATGGAGGAAAGAGTCTGATATGGTCCTTAGGTCCAGGCATCTGTAAAGGTGAGCATTCAGGGCCGTTTCTGGGGGCGAGCGAGGCGGGCGATCGCCCAGGGCGCAGAGGCTCCACTCACCTGAGGGGAGCGCCACGACCACCGGCCTCGCCCGCCCGGAGGAGCGCCCCTAACTCTGCGCGGCTGTTTTATAACAGTCGCGCAAAGCCAGCAGCTGCTGGTACAGGGAGGAGGCGGGACGGATCGTTCCCGTCCTGACTCCTCCCCTGTATCAGCGTCGCAGGGGGCGCACGGCTTTCACCACGCCCCCTGCGACACTGGGTCCTGCCGGCCGAGTAAGGGCCCTGGGAGCTGCGTGACAGTGTAAGCAGCGTGTTGACGTCATGCTGCTTACACCGCTCAGCAGCTCCGGACCGGAACGGGCGGATCGAGGTGAGTACTATTTTTGTTATTTTATAATTACTTACAGAGGCATCACTGGCTACAGGGGCATCTACGGGCTACAGGGGGTCATCACTGGCTACAATGGGGTCATCACTGGCTACAATGGGGCATCACTGGCTACAATGGGGGCATCACTGGCTACAGGGGTCATCACTGGCTACAGAGGTCATCCTGGCTACAATGGGGTCATCACTGGCTACAGGGGGTCATCACTGGCTACAGGGGTCATCACTGGCTACAATGGGGGCATCACTGGCTACAATGGGGGCATCACTGGCTACAATGGGGGCATCACTGGCTACAATGAGGGCATCACTGGCTACAGGGGGCATCACTGGCTACAATGGGGGCATCACTGGCTACAATGGGGGCATCAGTTGATACAGGTGAAATCACTGGCTACAGAGGTCATCACTGGCTACAATGGGGTCATCACTGGCTACAGGGGGTCATCACTGGCTACAGGGGTCAACACTGGCTACAATGGGGGCCAAACTGGCTACAATGGCGGCATCACTGGCTACAATGGGGGCATCACTGGCTTACCGGGTCATCACTGGCTACAATGGGGGCATCACTGGCTTACAAGGGGGCATCACTGGCTACAAGGGGGCATCTACTGGCTACAATGGGGGCATCTACTGGCTACAATGGGGACATCTACTGGCTACAGGGGGACATCTACTGGCTAAAGAGGGGCATCACTGGCTACAAAGGGGGCATCACTGGCTACACGGGGGCATCACTGGCTACAAGGGGGGCATCACTGGCTACAAGAGGGGCATCTACTGGCTACAAGGGGGGTATCACTGGCTACAAGGGGGGCATCACTGGCTATAAGGGGGGCATCACTGTCTACAAGGGGCATCACTGGCTACAAGGGGGGCATCACTGGCTACAAGGGGGGCATCACTGGCTACAGGGGGGCATCACTGGCTACAAGGGGGGCATCACTGGCTACAGGGGGGCATCACTGGCTACAGGGGGCATCACTGGAGTTTGTATAGAGATAAGAATTGGTAGAGAAGTGCTGATAAATGGAGGAGTCTTAAGATGTTTGTTTTGTAAATTTTACAGTGAAGAGTCGGGAGTAGTCGTCATGGCGTCTGGGACAGATGGAGAAGAAGAAGAGAAAGAGAACAACTCTTCAGAGACGTCTCCTGTGAGTCACTAGATGTAACTTTACTGTAATCATTTATATGTCTGCAGAGCCTGTGTACAGCTGGTATCCAACACTGTATGGTCACTGTATGCCAGGAATATTAGTTGTAGTATAATGGTTTGTATTCAGTAATGGTCAGTTTGTATTATTCGGTCACTATGTGCTGGTGATATGTGGTCATGGTGTGGTTGTAATATTACGTCACTGTGTGTTGGTGATATGTGGTCCTAGTGGTCTTGGGATTCTGGTCGGTGTAGCAGTGTTACTTGGTAACTGTATGACTATTATTTAGTAGTTTTATATGTAGCAGATTGTCGTAAAGCTTTTTGTATATTTTGGTTTATGGTGAAGCAATGTGGCTCCATATGTTACAGGGGGAGGGGGGGCGAAATTTCATCACCTCGCCCTGAGTGAAATTTAGCCTAGGAACGGCCCTGTGAGCATCCAACATATGCTGCCGATACAGGAACATGGAGTGCTGCCCTGAAATGAGAAAACAGGGATCGTGTCCAGCATCGCAGCAAATGTAACCAAATGCATGGACAGCAAGGGAGGAAGGAAATTATTTTGGTTCAGATCCCTTCATCCTAACGGGGGTTAGGGAATGTTCTCACAGCATTTTTGGATTCGATTTTGGATCCGCTTTGAAAATCGCATCCAAAAACGCAGCGTCAATCGGATCCAAAACGCATCCAACATGCAGCTGTGTGTTTGGATGCAGCAGGATCGCTCCCTATAGTTATTATAGAGGCAGCTGTGTGTTTGGATATGTTGGATGCAGCAGAATCGCTCCCTATAGTTATTATAGAGGCAGCTGTGTGTTTGGATGTGTTGGATGCAGCAGGATCGCTCACTATAGTTATTATAAGAGGCAGCTTGTGTGTTTGGATGTGTTGGAGGCAGCAGGATCGCTCCCTATAGTTATAGAGGCAGCTGTGTGTTTGGATGTGTTGGATGCATCAGGATCACTCCCTATAGGTTATTATAGAGGCAGCTGTGTGTTTGGATGTGTTGGATGCAGCAGGATCGCTCCCTATAGGTTATTATAGAGGCAGCTGTGTGTTTGGATGTGTTGGATGCAGCAGGATCGCTCCCTATAGTTTATTATAGAGGCAGCTTTGTGTTTGGATGTGTTGGATGCAGCAGGATCGCTCCCTATAGTTATTATAGAGGCAGCGGTGTGTTTGGATGTGTTGGATGCAGCAGGATCTCTCCCTATAGTTATTATAGAGGCAGCTGTGTGTTTGGATGTGTTGGATGCAGCAGGATCGCTCCCTATAGTTATTATAGAGGCAGCTGTGTGTTTGGATGTGTTGGATGCAGCAGGATCACTCCCTATAGTTATTATAGAGGCAGCTGTGTGTTTGGATGTGTGTTGGATGCAGCAGGATCGCTCCCTATAGTTATTATAGAGGCAGCTGTGTGTTTGGATGTGTTGGATGCAGCAGGATCACTCCCTATAGTTATTATAGAGGCAGCTGTGTGTTTGGATGTGTGTTTGGATGCAGCAGGATCGCTCCCTATAGTTTATTATAGAGGCAGCTGTGTGTTTGGATGTGTTGGATGCAGCAGGATCGCTCCCTATAGTTATTATAGAGGCAGCTGTGTGTTTGGATGTGTTGGATGCAGCAGGATCGCTCCCTATAGTTATAGAGGCAGCTGTGTGTTTGGATGTGTTGGATGCAGCAGGATCGCTCCCTATAGTTTATTATAGAGGCAGCTGTGTGTTTGGATGTGTTGGATGCAGCAAGATCGCTCCCTATAGTTATTATAGAGGCAGCTGTGTGTTTGGATGTGTTGGATGCAGCAGGATCGCTCCCTATAGTTATAGAGACAGCTGTGTGTTTGGATGTGTGGGATGCAGCAGGATCGCTCCCTATAGTTATTATAGAGGCAGCTGTGTGTTTGGATGTGTGTTGGCTGCAGCAGGATCGCTCCCTATAGTTATTATAGAGGCAGCTGTGTGTTTGGATGTGTTGGATGCAGCAGGATCGCTCCCTATAGTTTATAATAGAGACAGCTGTGTGTATGGATTTGTTGGATGCAGCAGGATCGCTCCCTATAGTTTATTATAGAGGCAGCTGTGTGTTTGGATGTGTTGGATGCAGCAGGATCGCTCCATATAGTTATTATAGAGGCAGCTTTGTGTTTGGATGTGTTGGATGCAGCAGGATCGCTCCTTATAGTTATTATAGAGGCAGCTGAGTGTTTGGATGTGTTGGATGCAGCAGGAGCGCACCCTATAGTTTATTATAGAGGGAGCTGTGTGTTTGGATGTTTTGGATGCAGCAGGATCGCTCCCTATAGTTATTATAGAGGCAGCTGTGTGTTTGGATGTGTTTGGCTGCAGCAGGATCGCACCCTATAGGTTATTATAGGGCTCCTGCTGCGTCTTTCGGACCAAGAATTGACATGACAATTCTTGGAATGGATCCGAAAGACGCAATGAGACGCATTGGCGATCACTCGTCTGAACCCCGATGCGTGTTTCATATTAAAAGCAATGTAAATCACACTGCACATTGCTAGATGCGTATTCGGGTCTGATAGACGGACCCAAACACGCATCTAAGAACTTATGTTCACACGGACTGAACACGCCGTGTGAACATAACCTTATAGCAGAATATTCAAGGCCTCTCTAGAGTGAATCTCCCTGTACCCAAGAAGTGGAGGACCTAAGGTTTAACAGTAGCACACCTGATGTCAAGTATATTAAAGGGGTTGTCTCACCGTGCTGGTGAGGCTGTGGGTGGTTCTATAGCATCTATTAGCATATCAGTTCTATATTTCAATGGTCTTCTGATTGCACTGACATGAGAGCAGGAGATCTTATCTATAGTGCAGAGAGTTTGAAAGTAAAGAATTAGTTTGTCTCCTTTGTTTGTTAGAGATAACACACTCTGGACCACATGTATGAAAACTGTCTAGGTCTAAAACTCTGTTGCCTATAGTAACCAATCAGAGCACCCCTTTCATTTTTCCAGAGTGCTATATGAAATGAGAGGGCCACAAAGGGTTGCTATGGGCCACAAAGAGAGTTTTAGACCTTGACAGTTTTCATACATGTGGCCCTCTGTTCTTAAGCTGGCCGCGTCCTGCGTGCCGACCTGTGGTGACGTCACTCTCTGCTATCTGATGCAACAAAGAGCAGAGCGAGAAGAGGAGATCAGGTCAGTAACTAGAGAAACTGCATGCACTCAGAGCTGATAAATTCTTATCTCCTCAACAAAACAAAATAAACAAAGCAATGTATTTGGGAAAAGTCTTCTGTTACCATTCCCTAATCTATGTAGAGAGACAACCGCTCTAATGCTACTCCTGGCCCCGTATTAACTATTCCCATCTATAAAGTCAGGCATAATATTATCACTATATATGCTGAATACAATGCTCCCTTGTGTAGTGTCAGTTCTTTAGAGCTGCTCCTAATGTAATGGTCCTTTTTATTATGTCACGCCTGATGCCAAGTGTAATAATCCGCTGGTTTGCCGCAAGGGTAATAATTCGACTCTTCACCTCATGTCAAGCACAAGTGCAGTCAAAGCTGCCAGCTCTGCTCCTGGTGTTCACTGTCTCAGGGCTGGGACAGGTCGTTTTGGTGCCCTTGCGCCCAAAAAAATCCATACATATAAAGGTTACAGTAATAGATCAGACTTTTACTGATGCTGTGATACCAGTTAGTTGTTTTTTTTATTTGTTTAACATTGTTTTTCTTTTTTTTTTTACTTGTAAAATGGAGAAAAGTTTTGAACTTTTAATATCTTCTTATTTTTAACTTTTTAAGAAAAAATGTACTTGTAGTTTTTGTTCCTCTAGACTTATATGGGGCAAAAACACTTGTAAACTATTCTGCAATACTAATGTATAGCAGAATAGTGTGCAGTTACAGCTCTCCTAGTACCCCAACCTATGGCAAAGTGTGATGGGGCAGAAAGATGACAGCCTGGGGGCCTTTATTAGGCTCCTTCCTGCCATGTCTGCCAGTCAGCACACCACAATTACATCAGATTGGAGCCGAACAGGAGGCATGTGTGCACCCCCTTTCTGCATAACTCACATGTGTAGCGGCCATCTTGCCCCACAATTACATCAGAGGGGAGCCGAACAGGCGGCATGTGTGCACCCCCTTTCTGCATAACTCACATGTGGAGCGGCCATCTTGCCCCATAATTACATCCGAGGGGAGCCGAACAGGAGGCATGTGTGCACCCCCTTTCTGCATACCTCACATATGAGGCGGCCATCTTGCCCCACAATTACATCAGAGGGGAGCCGAACAGGAGGCATGTGTGCACCCCTTTTCTACATAACTCACATGTGAGGCGGCCATCTTGCCCCACAATTACATCAGAGGGGAGCCGAACAGGAGGCATGTGTGCACCCCCTTTCTGCATAACTCACATGTGGGGCGGCCATCTTGCCCCACAATTACATCAGGGGGGAGCCGAACAGGAGGCATGTGTGCACCCCCTTTCTGCATAACTCACATGTGGGGCGACCATCTTGCCCCACAATTACATCAGGGGGGGAGCCGAACAGGAGGCATGTGACACCCCTTTCTGCATAACTGACATGTGGGCGCCATTTGCCCCACAATTACATCAGAGGGGAGCAAAGGAGGCATTGTGTGCACCCCCTTTCTGCATAACTCACATGGTGGGGCGGGCATCTTGCCCCACAATTACATCAGAGGGGTCCGAACAGGAGGCAGGGTGTGCACCCCTTTCTGCATAACTCACTTGTGGGGGGGCGATCTGGCCCCACAATTACTTAATAGTGGCGCCGAACAGGAGGCATGTGTGCACCCCCTTTCTGCATAACTCACATGTGGGGCCACCATCTTGCCCCACAATTACATCAGAAGGGAGCGGAACAGGAGGCGCCGTGCACACTCCGTCTGCATAACCAGTGGCGTAACTAGAATTCAAAGGGCCCCATAGCAAAATTTGATGGGGCCCCATCACTTAATGACAATAAAATAAAACAGTAGTATAAGTAGCAATAATTAAAGGTATAAATAATACCGCCATGTATCAGGGAACCTACATAATAGTTCCAGGTAGCAGAAAGTCACCAACTACATTATTCTTGTACATGAGTGGAGCCCCTTCAACCTCTGGGCCCCAAAGCAATCACTATGGCTGCTATGGCTATAGTTACGCCCCTGTGCATATCTCCTTGGGTGCCACGGTGGCGTTAACCGCAGCCTCAAAGTAGTTACACAGTAGATCAGAGTTATCTCTGGTCCTGGACCTGCCGTAAGATATGTCCTGGGCCTCTTCCAATAATCATTGCACTTCCTTACTGACAGGCAGACGTAGCCAAAATTCCCCTCTCAATTGCGCTTGGTGCTCTGCGTCTCTTATTCCCAATGCCGCCTTTTCCCCACTCACGATACTTTCACCACAGCAGACGCCAACAGGTCACAAACTACAGTGTCAGAAATACCAAGATCCCGCAACCGAAAGCCGATAATCATCCCAGCTTTGATAAATGGCCTATTTTATCTATGACAGTAACAAGGGATATCTGTGCAGACAGCCTATCAGGACTGGGACAAGATATTCTGGAGCCCTAGGCAAATAAGGCGTATTGCACTCCAACCCCCTATGGAAAATCCAGCCCACTCAATACCTCCTTGCACCCCCTTCCTGCCTGGGATGAATTTGCGCCCTAGGCGGTCGCCTACCTTTGCCTACCCGTCGTCCCGGCCCTGCAGCCTATCACGCCTTATATACCCACCAAGCCAGTGCACCAGATGGAGCTCCCTTCATGAGCTATGTGCTGCCGCTGATAGTAGGAAGTGGTCATAATAATGGAACTGGACTGTGTATATTGTCAATGCAATAGAAGTATTACTGAATTCCAAAATTTACCACCCCTGAAGATGAATAGTGGGCAACACCGAGTGGCCCTCACTGCTGCCATTTGGTAAATTTGGTGTATATTGTACGACCTGTCTCAGGGCCACCATGGTTAATAGCCCTGTCTAGTTGGTCAGTGGTCTGGTTGGTCAGTGGTCTGGTTGGTCAGTGGTCTGGTTGGTCAATGTATCTCATGACTGGTTCGGTATTGTGATGTTTCAGTCATACTGGGAAATTGGGCCACTGTGCTTGGACATGAGAGCTCTTCTCATTTCATTGACTACTCTACTTATGATGTTTCCCTTTGTTCCCAACAGGCCACCAAATCCAAGAAGCCGATAATGCTTCCGGTGACTTTCATGGATGGAACGACGAAGACCCTCCTCACAGACTCGGCCACCACCGCCATGGAACTCTGCAACTCACTGGCCGACAAAGTCAACCTTAAGGACAGATTTGGGTTCTCCTTATACATAGCTCTGTTCGATAAGGTACCTGGCACCATGCCCTCATCTCTTTTGTGTGAAGGCTTTTAAAGGGAATCTGTTGCCAATTTTTTTTTTACTAATTAAAACCAGACACTGATCCATATTCTTTTCTTCTTCGCCATTTTTATTTTCAGATTGTAGAGTATTTTTATTTCTCTAGTCTGTATAGGATTATGGGGGCGGCCATCTTGCCTGCACTGCTTTTAGCAGCATGTACAGAGATGCTTTACAGCAGCTACATGGACATAGGAGCCATGTGAACAGGAGCAGACCCATTGACTTCTATAGGAGAGTGTTGTGGGCATGCTCTGTGACCTGGGAAGAAGTCAGTGTGCAGAGAGGAGGAGAGGAGGAGCTGTGACATCTCCTATTGTGGCTGGTGGATCCTTTGTCATCTACAGGGCCATCTTTTCCATTGGGCACACTAGGCAGTTGCCCAGGGGCCCCACAAGTATAGGGATCCCAGGTGGTATACGTATGTCCCAGGAATACAATAAACATACCCTGGATCCCTTGGTTGTCTTTGCTTATTTAATGGTTTGTGTGATTTGAGGACATGCAAACAGTTAAAAACCATGGTGGAGAAGGGAGCCAAAGGCTCCCTGCACTGCCAATCAGTTTTGTAGGCTGCAGGCTGGCGCTGCCGAGACATAACTGGTGTGATATGGGTGTGCTTGGAGGTGGCTAGAGGCATAGCCTAGTGTGATGTCATGTATTTGGGCAGGGCCCACTGCAGTGTTGTGCCGGGCGCTCATAATGCTGTTGAGACGGCTCTGTGTGGACACAGCCTTAAAATGTAGGCAAGAATAACAACACTAAATAGTGCTAATATACTGTAATACCCCTATACATCACTGTGAAACAATACCATGCAGCACAACTGTAATAGTGTCATAGAACACCTGAAAATGTCACCAAGCAGTGGCAAATATACAGTTGAAACCAGAAGTTTCCATCCACGATATATAAAGCCCCATCTGCAGGTTTTTCTCACTCTCTGACATGAAATCAGAATAAACCTTCCCCGTTTTAGGTCAATTAGGAACCAAAATTATTTCTATTTGCCAAATACCAGAATAATGAGTGAGAGAAAATTTTTAATGCATTTTTATTACTTTCTGCAAAACCAAAAGTTTAAACAATTTGGGACAGCCCATATGATGATGTCACTTCTTTGGAAGTTTCTGATAGGTTTCCTGGCAACATCTAAGTTAATTAGAGACACATCTGTGGGTGTATTATAAGCACGCCAGAAAAACACTGCTTCTGTGTGTAACATCCTGGGAAAGTCTAAAAAAATCAGCCAAGATATCAGGAGGAGTATTGTGGACTTACACAAGTCTGGATCATCCTTGGGTTCAATTTCCAAACACCTGAAGGTGCCTCGTTCATCTGTACAAACAATTATACACAAGTAAAAAACAAGATGGGAATGTCCAGCCATCATACCGCTCAGGAAGGAGATGGGTTCTATGTCTCAGAGATGAACGTGCTTTGGCTGGACATGTGCATATCAACCCCAGAACAAAAGCAAAAGACCTTATGAAGATGCTGGCGGAAAATGGTAAGATTGTGTCATTATCCACAGTGAAACGAGTACGGTATGAACATGGGCTGAAAGGCCACTCTGCCAGGAAGAAGCCATTACTCCAAAAGAATATAAAAGCCAGATTCATGTTTACAAATGCACAGGAACAAAGACCTAAATATTTGGAGACATGTCCTGTAGTCTGATGAAACTAAAATTAAACTGTTTGGCTATAATGACCATCATTAGGTTTGGAGTAAAAAGGAAGAAGCTTGGAAGCCTAAGAACGCCATCCCAACTGTGAAACATGGAAGCAGCAGCATCATGTTATGGGGTTATTTTGCTGCAGGAGGGACTGGTGCACTTCACAAAATAGTTGGCATCTTGAGGAAAGAAGATTATGTGGCAATACTGAAGCAACATCTCAAGACATCAGCCAGAAAGTTAAAGCTTGGGCCGAAATGGGTCTTCCAAATGGACAATGACCTGAAGCTACTGCCAAACTGGTTACAAAGTGGCTTAAGGAAAACCAAGTCAATGTTGTGGAGCGACCATCACAGAGCCCTGATCTCAATCCTATTGAAAATTTATGGGCAAAGCTGCAAAGGCCGGTGCGAGCAACACGACCCCCAAACATGGCTCAGTTACACCAGTTCTGTCAGGAGGAAGGGGCCAAAATTCCTACCAACTATTGTGAGAAGCTTGTGGAAGGATCAAGAACATTTGACTCAAGTCCTACAGTTTAAGGGCAAAGCCACCAAATACTAATGAAATGGATGGAAACTTCTGACTTTGCAGAAAGTAATAAAAATGTCTTTAAAATTCTCTCATTATTCTGCATTTGGCAAATTAAATAATTTTGGTTCCTAATTGACCTAAAACGGGGAAGGTTTATTCTGATTTCATATCAGAGAGTGAGAAAAACCTGCAGATGGGGCTTGTTATATAATGTATGGAAACTACTGGTTTCAGCTGTAATTCCTATATAATAAAGCCTCACAAAGAACACATAGCGATGCCATATTGTGCGCAATAATAATACATTACACTCCACAGTGTCAGATCCTTCTCTGCATTGATTTGGACTAACCTTGCTTCCTTCTATCTTATTATTCTGTGTCTTATTATCTGCATGCTATAGATTGCAGGGGACATGAGCGGCTTTCATGTGTGATTTCTTCTGTGTCTATCAGGTGTCCTCGCTGGGCAGCGGGAATGACCATGTGATGGACGCCGTATCCCCAATTTGAGGGGTTTCGCCAAAGGGGCAAGGTGCCCCGGAGAGGAACGGCCCCCGGGGACTTTCCAGGAAGGGGAAAAAATTTACCCCATGGAAAAATTTCCCACAGAGGACAACGTGGCAACCAATCTCATTTATCAACAAAATTTTGGGGGGGAAATTTGGGACCAGTACCCGGGGCGATTTAAAGGGGAGCCCCCCTAGGGTGGATACTGATGTGGCTGGTGGATTGGATTCCCTTAAAGGGGTGTTCCCATCATGGACTTTGATGGCCCGCACCTATCTTTGGGAAAAAGGCCTCCCGAAAAGTGGCGGGTTGAATGGTCACACTTGCTCATGACTCTCCATTCTTTTTTATGGGAGTATAGAACACAGCGCTTCCTTGTACTGAGAACTCCCATATAACAGAATGGAGAACACAGCGCTCTCCTGTACTGGGAACTCCCATAGAACTGAATGGAGAGAAAAAACAGCGGGTCCCCTGTACTGGGGAAAAACCCCCTTGAACAGAATGGGGGAAAAACAGCGCCCCCCCGTAATTTGAATCCTATTGAAAGGAATGGGGGAAAAACAGCGCTCCCTGTACTGGGAAATCCCATAGAAAATGAATGGGAGAGAAACAGCAAATCACCCGTAATGGGGAAATCCCAAAAGAAAAAGAATGGAGAACACGCGTCCCCCGTACTGGGGAAAATTTCCCCTTTGAACAAAAAAGGAGAAAACAAATGCTTCCCCTGTTCTGGGAATCCCATTTTGGGGAATGGAGGAAAAAAAAAAGGCTCCCCCGTAGGGGGGAATTTCCCAAAAGAACGAATGGGGGGGAGGACACGCTCCCCGTTACTGGGAAATACCCTTGAAAAAGAATGGGGGAACCCCAGTGCTCCCTGTACCCGGGAACTTCCCATAGAAAAAGAATGGGGAACACAGCATTCCCCTTTTTAAATGGGAACTCCCATTTGAAACAAAATGGAGAAAACAGTGCTCCCCCTGTACTGGGAACTCCCCTAGGAAAAAGAATGGAGAACACCCCTCCCCCCCTGGGGCTTGGGGAAATCCCCTAGAACAGAATGGAGAACACGAAATCCTTGTACTTTGGGGAAATCCCATAGAAAAAAAATGGAGGAAAAACAGCGCTCTCTGTAATGGGAAAATCCCCTAGGCAGAATGGAGAAAACAGGCTCCCCCCGTTTGGGGAAATCCCCTTTGAAAAAGAATGGGAGAGGGGAAAACGCTCCCCCTTTTGGGAATCCCTAGAAAAGAATGGGGAAACACAGTGCTCCCCCGTACTGGGAACTCCCATAGAACCCGAATGGAGAACCCCAGCACTCCTTGTACTGGGAAAAAACCCCTAGAACCCAAAAAAGGGGAAAAACCCGTTTCTTTCCCCTGTAAATGGGAAAATCCAATTTGAAAAAGAATGGAGAAAACACTCCTCCCTGTTTCTGGGAACTCCCATAGAAAAGAATGGGAAAACCAGCACTCTCCTGTTTTGGGAACTCCCATAGAGCAGAAAGGGGGAAACACAGCGTCCCGTACTGGGGAAATTTCCATAGAAAAAAATTGGGAACCCCTGTGCTCCTCTGTACTGGGGAAATCCCTAGAAAAAAATGGAGAGAACACAGGGGTTCCCCCGTACTGGGAAAATCCCCTAGAACAGAAAGGAGAAAACAGCACTCTTCTGTTTCTGGGAACTCCATTTGAAAAGAAGGGGGAACCCCAGCGCTCCCTGTACTGGAACCCCATAGAAAAAAAGAATGGGAAAACAGTGCCCCCTGTTGGGAGCTCCCATTGAAAAGAAAGGAGAACACAGCGTCCCCTGTTTCCGGGAAATCTTTAATTGAGGAGAAAAAAGGGGAGAACACAGCATCCTGTTTCCGGGAACTTCCCTTTGAAAAACAATGGAGAGAACACAGCCCTCCCCCCGTACTGGGGAAATCCATAGAAAAGTTTGGGAACACAGCGCACCCCTGTAAATGGGGGAAATCCCATTGAAAAAGAATTTGAGAAAACCCAAACCTCCCCGTACTGGGAACTCTTAGAGGGGGAATGGAAAAAAACCCCAGCGTCCCCGTACTGGGAAAATCCCCTAGAAAAAGAAAAGGAGAGAACACAGCGCTCCCCCGTATTTTTGGGAACTCCCCTAGAACAGGGAAAGGAGAACACAGGCACCCCTGTATGGGAACTCCCATAGAACAGAATAGAGAAAAAACGCGTCCCCCGTTCTGGGAAACCCCTCTAGGGAGAATGGGGGAGACCCAAGCGCAACCCCGTCCGGGAACTCCCATTTGAACAGAATGGGAGAAAACAGCGCTCCCCGTACTGGGAACTCCCATAGAAAAGAATTGAAAAAAACACCCGCGGTCCCTTTTGGGAACTCCCCCTAGAACAGAACCGGAGGGGAAAACAGCGCTCCCCTGTATGGGGGGTCCATAGAACAAAAATGGAGAAAAAACAGCGCCCCCTTATGGGAAATCTATAGAGGAGAATGGGGAAAAACAGCGCTCCCGTACTGGGGGAAAAAACCCTAGAAACCCCCAAAAGGAAAAGAACACAGCGCTCCCCCGTACTGGGAATCCCCTAGAACAGATGGGAACACGCGCTTTCCCCCGTAGGGAACTCCCATAGAACAGATGGAGAAAAAACCCCAGCGCTCCCCTGTTCTGGGGAAAATCTCATAGAGGAGAAGGGGGGAGAACCACCGCTCCCCTGTATGGGGAAATCTCATAGGGGAATGGAGAGAACAAAAGCGCAAACCCCGTTTTGGGAACTTCTTTGAAAAAGAAAGGAGAACACAAACGTCCCCCGTACTGGGAACTCCAATTTAAAAGGGGAAGGAGAACACAGGCTCCCTTTTACTGGGAATTTCTATATGCAGAATGGAGAACCAGTGCCCCCCTGTTCTGAAAAATCCCCTAGAAAAAATGGGGAGAAACAGCGCTCCCTGTTTCTGGGAAAATCCCCTAGAAAAGAATGGAGAGAAACCGCGCCCCTGTACTTGGGAAATCCCATAGAAGAGGGAAAGGGGAAAAAAAGCCCCACCCCCGTATGGGAACTTCCCCTAGAACAGAATAGAGAAAAAACCCCAGAGTCCCCTGTATGGGGGAAATTCCCTAGAGGAGAATGGAGAGAAAACAGCGCACCCCTGTACCCGGGAAAATTCCCTTTGAAAAGAATGGAGAGAACACAGCGTTTCCCCGTACTGGGAACTCCCCCTAGAACAGAATAGAGAAAAAACAGCGCTCCCTGTACTGGGAACTCCCCCCTAGGAAAAGAACGGAGGGAAACAAGGGTCCCCTGTAAAGGGAGCTCCATTTGAAACCCGAATTTGGGAAAAAAACAGGCTCCCCTGTACTGGGTAATCTATAGAGGGGAATTTGGGAGAAAACACAGCGTCCCCCGTACTGGGAACTCCCCTAGAAACCCCAAAAGGAAAAGAAAAACAGCGCTCCCTGTACTTTTGGGAAATCCCCTGAACAGAATGGAGAAACAAGCGCCCCCTGTACTGGGGAAATCCCCTAGAACAGAATGGAGAAAACACAGCGGCCCCTGTACTGGGGAAAAATCTCATAGAGGGAATGGAGGGGGAAAACAGCGCCCCCCCCCTTTATGGGGAATCTCATAGAGGGAAAAGGAGAGAAAAACAGCGGGGCACCCCTGTACTGGAATCCCCAAAAGAAAGAAAAGGAGAAAACACAGCGCTCCCCTGTCCCGGGGGCTTCATAGGGAGAATGGAGGAAAAAAGCGCTCCCCTTTTTACTGGGAACTCTCATAGAGGAGAAAAGGAGAGAAACAGCGCACCCTGTCTGGGAAAATGTCATGAACAGAATGGAGGGAAAAAAGCGCTCCCCCGTACTGGGAACTCCCATAGAGCAGAATTTGGGGAACACAGGCTTTCCCCCGTACTAGAAACTCCCTTTGAAAACAATTTGGGGAGGGAAACAGCGCTCCCTGTACTGGGAACTCCCATAGAAGGGGAAAGGGGGGAAACCGCGCCCCCCCTGTACTGGGAACTCCCCTAGAAGAGGAAAGGAGAAAAACACCCTCCCCCGTGCTGGGAACTCTTTAGAGGAGAATGGAGAACACAGCGCTCCCTTGTACTGGGAATCCCAAGAACAGAATGGAGAACACAGCGCTCCCCTGTACTGGGAACCCCCAAATTAGAGGAGAATGGAGAACACAGCGCTCCCTTGTACTGGGAACTCCCATAAAAACAGAATGGAGAACACAGCGCTCCCCGTACTGGAAACTCCCATAGAGGAGAATGGAGAAACACAGCGCTCCCCTGTACTAGGAACTCCCATAGAAGAGAATGGAGAGAACACCGCGCTCCCCTGTACTGGGAACTCCCATAGAAGAGAATGGAGAACACACTCCTCCCCTGTGCTGGGAACTCCCATAGAGGAGAATGGAGAACACAGCGCTCCCTTGTACTGGGAACTCCCACAGAACAGAATGGAGAACACAGCGCTCCCCTGTACTGGGAACCCCCATAGAGGAGAATGGAGAACACAGCGCTCCCTTGTACTGGGAACTCCCATAGAACAGAAGGGAGAACACAGCGCTCCCCTGTACTGGGAACTCCCATAGAGGAGAATGGAGAACACAGCGCTCCCCTGTACTGGGAACTACTATAGAACAGAATGGAGAGTCATGCGCACGTGTGACCAGATCTCCATTCTGAGCTGAGACATTCAGGGGCCCATTCCAGAGATAGGAGCGGGTCCCAGAGGTACGAACAGCACAGTATCAGACTTTGATGGCATAGCCTGTCGATATACCATCAAAGTGCATGGGGTTGTCTCACTACGCTGTTTCACAGAGCTAAAAGCAGTTTTAGATTCATGCATCCTTTCTCTTCCTGGTCAGGTTGTAGGTGATTCTATAGATGTGATTAGCAAATATCAGCTCCGAATTCCCAGCTCTTCTAAGGGGCCGTTCACACGGCTTATTCTGGGACTGATTCCAGCCGTACTGCGCTCCAATACGGCTGGAATTCGTCCCAGTCATTACGGTAATCCACAATTTTCATAGAGAACCATGGATTCCGTCTCTCCTCCCCGCTTGGCGAATCCGCCGCGGGGGGAGAAAGTGACATGCACATTATTTACAGTATGTATGCGCCGAGAATAAGCCGTGTGAACCTTGCCGAATTGCACTGACATGAAAGCATGAGACGTTATCTATAGAGCAGAGAGCTTCGGCGCTTAAAGGGGATGTATTGCTTCATCAGTTCAGCTGTTTTCTTGAAGCTTAATTCTTTCAGTTCCTGAAATCCAGGGGCTTTTCTTCCCCTCCCAGCTGGGTGTTTCTTAACTGAAGGGGGATGACACAGAACACAGATCCGTCTCCCTTCTATGTTTACAAAAGGCACCGAGGCACAATTCTGCTGTTTTCTGATTGTAGAAGCAGCTGCAGTGTCAATGAGGAGCAGCTAGCTGTATAGAGTGAAATTGTTGCCAGCCCCTTACACGCAGGAGCATTAGGCACCGAGGCACAATTCTGCTGTTTTCTGATTGTAGAAGCAGCTGCAGTATTACTGTGAAGCTGCTGGCTGTACAGAGTGAAATGTTGCCGGCCCCTTATTCTGTGTGAGAGGGCAGGAATGCGCGCTCCCGTGACTACGACCGGGGGCCAGACAGAATGTACATTAGTAGAGCCGTCAGCCAATGAAATTCAAGGAGGTGGGATCCGACCGGCATTGGGGAACAGTGTTTACAGAAACAGAAGATAAGGAATACTGTGAAAACAAGACAGCTTTGCAAATGACATCCAATTGCAAAATTGCTTGTTTTCATTGTCCCCTTATTCTGATGACCACTTAATGAAATGATACAACCCCTTTAAGGTAAACAAGGGTAAATAATATTTTTTGTTTGTTAGAGATAAAGCACTCTGTTCTTAAGCAGCCGCCGTCCTGCTCTCAGATACGACAAAGAACAGAAAGAAAAGGGGAGAGCAGGATAGTAACCAGATAAACCTGTGCACTCAGAGCAGATAAAATCTCTCATCCCCTCAACAAAGCATAATAAACAAAGCAATATATTTGGAAAAAGTCTTCACTTACTGTTCCCTACATGTTGCAAGCTAATTATTGTAGTGAGATAACCCCTTTAAGCATCTTACCTCATTCAGTTGGATGATACAACCATTTCTGCTCTTTCCTGATACATGTTTGATTCTTGTTCTGCTCCCAGGAGGAAGATCTAGCAGAGCTGGCGTCTCAGCAGTACTATGTGGATTATGGTTCTGAGCTGATCATGGAAAGACTATTAAATCTCATACCGTCCTACATCCCGGACCGGGAGATCACCCCGTCCAAAAACGTGGAGAAATGGGCTCAGTATATAATTGCTGCACACAAAAAGGTGAGACGCTAATGCTGACAGGATGCTTTATAATTGTAACTATATATGTGCAGGACTCGTTAGGAAAACAGTCAAGAGGGGGGTTCTCTATATTTACAAACCCTTTTTCCGATTGTTTTTTTCCCCGACAGAAAGGGAGAAATTTTGGTGCCCGCTTTTGGGGGTATAAACAGGATTTTAACTCAGGAAACAGTACCCGGATAAGTAATGTAATTTCAGTGACTTGGGGACCACAAAATAGAGAGTGCAGCCCCTTTTGGAAAGGGTTAAAAACGGAAAGAAGCTAGGGTCAGTAAAAGGGTAAGTAAAAGTATGTACACAGTGGAAATGCACCAGCAGAAAAAATGAGTGCAGCTCTGGGGTATTTACAGGGGTGTAACTCAGGAAACAGACAGGATAAGAAAAGGTTTTGGGACAACCCCCGTGGGGGACCCCACCACAGAATAAAAAAGTGCAGCTCGGATAAAAATACAGGGGTGTAATCCCGGGGTCAGTAAAGGATAAGTAATGGAAAGTACACAGTTACTGCACCCCGCAGAATAGTGAGTGCAGCCTGGAGGATAAAAAAAAGGTGTAACTCAGGGTCCGTACAGGATAAGTAAAAGTATGTACACAGTGAATTTGCACCAGCAGAATATTTAGCCCCAGCTCTGGAGGAATAATACGGATGAAGGGTTTAGGATCAGTACAGGATAATAATGTATGTACACAGTGACTTTCACCCCATAAAAATTGGGCGCAGCTCTGGAAAAATTTTCAGGATGGTTAAAATCAGGAAAACAGTACAGGATAAGTAATTATGTACACAGTGGGCCGCACCTGGGAAATAGTGAGTGCAGCCTGGAGGATAAATCAGGTGTAAATCCCGGATCAAATACGGAAAAATAATGTATGTACACCCGTGACGCACCCGCAGAAATAGTGGTGCAGCTCTTTGGGGATAATTTCGGGGGTAAATCGGAACATTTCAGGATAAAAAAAAGTTGTACACAGTGACCCGCACCACGAAAAGTGAGTTTCACTCTGGGGAGTATAATTTCTGGATTTTTAACTCAGGGTCAGTACAGGGTAAGTAAAATTAATTTTCAGTGACTGGGGACCCGCAGTTTTGGTTTAGCGCAGCTCTGGAGTATAATTTCCGGGTGTAAAATCGGTCAGACAGGAAAAGTAATGGGAAAGTACACAGTTACTGCCCCGAGAATAGTGAGTGCAGCCTGGGGGAAAAATATAAAGGTTTTAAAATCAGGTTCAAAAACAAGGTAAAATAATTTTTATGAAAACAGTGATTTCACCAAAACAAATATGAGTTTCAGCCTGGAGGATTTATACAGGAAAGTAATTTGGGGAAACAGTACAGGGTAAGTTAAAAGTATGTACCCCGTGACTGCACCAGAAAAAAAATTTGATTGCAAGCTCTGGGGGGAAAAAAAAGGTTGTAACTCGGATCAGTAAAAGGATAAGTAAAAAGAAAGTTTCACCGTTTACTGCACCAGCAGAATAGTGAGTGCAGCTCTGGGGGGAAAATACAGGATGTAACTCAGGATCAGTAAGGGTAAGTAATGTTTTGTAACGTGCTGCACCCGCCCGAATAGTGAGCGGAGCTCTGGGGATAATAAAAGGATGTAACTCCGGGGCATTAAAAGGGTAAAGTAATGGGTTTTTACACAAATGACCCGCCCACAGGGAAAAGGGGACGGGAGGGTCTGGAGTTTTAATACAGGGATGTAATCAGGATCAGAAGGGATAAGTAATGTTTTGTACACAGGTGGACCTGCACCAGCAGATATTGAGGGGCAGCTCTGGAGGGTTTAAAACAGGGGTAACCAGGGGGTCAGTAAGGATAAATAATTAATGTACACAGTGAATTTCAAAAAGCAAATAGGAGTGCAGCTCTGGAGGATAATACAAAGTAACTTTAGGATCAGTTTGGATAAGTAATGTTTGTACCATTTACCCGCACCAGCCCGAATAGGTGGCGCCCAAAACCGGAGTATTTAAAAACAGGATGTTTAAATCAGGATCAGTACAGGATAAATAATGTATGTTTCACCCGTGACTGCAAACCCCGAATAGTGAGTGCGCCTGGAGGAAAAATAAAGGATGTAACTCGGGGTTCAGGGGAAAAGGGGTAAATAATTTTTTTTGTTAATCTCTTTTAAAAAAACTGGGTTTCACTATTATATCTATGAAATATAGGGGACCTCTCAATGATCAGTGAATGCATTTTGCCCCTCAGGTATTACCCCAAAAATCGAGCCAGAAGGCAAAGAAACGTGGTGGATTTTCGGGGGTTTTTAAGGGGTTTTTGCGTTTTCTAGATTCTATGAAGCCTTTAAGTTCTCAGGTAAAGTAACCTCACATCTGTACTCTGTGGAGGTGGCTGTGTGATCCTGTATTTTCAGGGTGTGTATCGGTGAAGTATACAAAGGTAGGGTCCCACCCCATCTTCGCAACCAGAGGACAAAATTAAAATTAAAGCATATATGAGAAAAAAATTAAACCTCTTACATAAACCAAAAATCTTTTTAAATTTTCACGCTCGGTTGTTTTTCAGGGCCACCTTCCCAAAACGGCATTGTGGCCGTTAAGGACCGGGGGGGTTACTTTGGGGAAGGCAGAGCGGGTTCTCCGGGATGTCCTTCCCCGAGTCCCCCGGGGGTGTCCAGAGCGGGAAAAATGCACAAAATGTTTTTCCCCCATAACTCGATAACATCTGTGAAAATGCCGACTTCTGCCTCAAAGCAGGTCTGGTTAGAGGGGGTTTGGGATTAAAGGGGAGGAAGGGGTTACGTTCAGGGATTGGGAGATTTGTGTGATTTCATTCAGTATTTGTTATATAACAATGAAAACCTGTGAGTCCTGACACCTCCACCCATTTATAAAGAAAGCCGTGATCTTGTACCCCAAACCCTCTAGAGGAACCTTGGCCCTCTCCCTCCACCGCTCATAGAGGAAGCCTGTAAGTCCTGCTTTCACCTCCCCCTCATAAAGAGAGCTTGTGATTCCTGATACCTCCACCCCCTCATAGAGGAAGCCTGGGCCCTGCCCCCTCCACCCATTTATAAAGAAAGCCTGTGAGTCCTGACACCTCCACCCATTTATAAAGAAAGCCTGTGAGTCCTGCTACCTCCACCCCTCACTGAGAAAACATGACTTCTGTTACCTTCACCTACTCATAAAGGAAGCCTGTGAGTTCTGCTTTCACCACCCCCTCATAGAGAAAGCATGTGAGTCCTGCTACTTCCACCCCATCATAGAGAAAGTCTGTTAGTCCTGCTATGTGCACCCCCTTACAGATCCTGACTCTTGATACCTCCACCTATTCATAGAGAAACCATGTGAGTCCTACCTTCACCCCCAAAATAGGTAAGCAGTGATCCTGTCCCCCCCCCACTTTAAGACAGCCTGGGAATCCTCCTGCCTCCACTTATTCAAAGCGAAAGCCTGTGAGCCCTGCATTTCCGCCCCCTCAAGGAAGCCATGATCCTGCACCGCACCCACTCATAGAGGAACCTGTACCCTGCTACCGTTACCCACTCATAGAGAAAGCCTGTGAGTCCTGCTACCGCCACCCAGTCTTAGAGAAAGCCTGTGAGTCCTCCTACCTCCACCCACTTATAGAAAAAGACTGCGAGTCCTGCATTCTGCCCCTTATAGGGGGAAACCTATGAGTCCTGCTACCGTCACCTACTCATAGAGGAACCCTGTGAGCCCCTGCTACCGCCACCCACTCTTAGAGAAAGCCTGTTCCTCCTCCCTCCCCCATTATAGAAAAAGCCGTGAGCCTGCATCTCTGCCCCCTTATAGTGGAACCGGGGCCCCGCTCCCGTCCCCCACCTTAGAGGAAGCCTGTAGTCCTGCACCGCCACCCCATTTTCTTAGGAAAGCCTTGAGCCCTCCTACCCCCACCCATTAAAAGAGAAAGCCTTGACCCGCTTTTCCCGCCCCCTCTAGAGGAAGCCTAGAGCCCTGCACCGTCACCCACCTAAAAAAAAGCCTGTGATTCCTGCAAAACCCCCCCACCCGTTTTAATGAAAGCTGGGGCCCCTCCTACCTCCACCCACTTATAGAAAAAGACGCGACCCCTCTGCCCCACCCTCTTTTTAGAAAAAGCCTAACTTTAGACAAGCATTCCCAACCCCTGCTGTATTAGGGGGACCAGAAAACCAAAAAATGGTTTTTAAAAGACCTGCTAAATTTCAATATTCCTTTTCCATTGTTCAAAAGGGATATAATCCACAAGTGGGGCTCTGTTTCCCTCTCCCTGTTGAAAAACAATGACACCAGCTAAGCCGGCATCATGTTTTGGGGGAAGTCAGGGGGGAAAAGCTATGGGCCAAAAAAGGGTGTAGGCCACCTCACCAAATATATTCCTGTCATTGTGATCTCTTACAGGGGAGGTAAGCTTCAGGGGCAGAGCTTCACCTTGGCCACCATTAAGAGTGATGAGTACACCTTCACCTCCAACAACGCAGAGGATATCCGAGAACTGGTGGTGACCTTCCTGGAAGGACTGAGAAAAAGATCCAAGTATGTGGTGGCTCTTCAGGACAACACAAACCCTGGTAAGTCATCAGCAGGGGTGCCGCCACCCTCCAAAATATGTGTCTGTCATAGCAGACCCTTTATTAAAAACTGCTTAACCCCTTCCCACGTGTTGTGCTTGTTTTTTCCTCTCCACCATGTGCCATATCTTTTTTTTTTTTTTTTCCATCTATGTAGTTGTATAAGGGCTTGTTTTTTGCAGGACAGCATATATTTCTTAATGGTGCTATGTAACGAACTGCGAAACCAAAAAGTATTCTTTGTGGGCTGGAACATGAGAAAACTTTTTTGGGGGGGGGTATGAAGCTCACAGACCAGTATAAATTACATTTTATTAATATTCTGCATGTCGGTACGATTCTGGTGATGCCAAATGTTTAGAGTGTTCTTAAAGGGGTTTTCAGACTACTGTGATTAGCTTTCACCATGTAAGGAAAGGCAAATTAAGACTTTTTCTTAACACATACTTAACACATTGCTCTTTTGATACTGCCCTGTCAGAGGATTAGAAAGATTTTATTTGCTCTGAGTGCACACAGGTGTCTCTAGGTTACCGTCCATATCTCCCTTCCTGATTAGACAGAGAGCAAAGAGTGATGTCACCATGGTCGGACAGAGCAGAGTCTTTATCTGTAACGAGATTAGATCGGTTACAGTATTCACATTTGGTTAGAAACTGTTTTCACTCCTTGGAGCTCTGTATTTTGTTTGCTACAGATTAAATCTCCAGCACTTATGTCACAGTAAGGATCAGCTAAAGTTAAATTTTCTAATAATTGCCATAGAACCACTCACAGCTTGACAAGCCAGTGTGAGTCTGAAGCTGCCTGTGACTCTGTGAAAAAGTATGGTGAGAAAACCCCTTTTTAAAAAAACCTTCACATAGTTATGCCCCCTTTTGGGGCAGCAAAGCCAGTTTCGACCTGCTGTTTCCAGCATGTGTCCCTTATTCTGAAAGATGCTGCAGTTTTAAGTATTTACTCCTCAAATCTTATCATGGGGGTTTTTTTTGCCCCACCCCCCAAATTCTAGCCCCCCCACCGACCACTATTCCTTTTTTTTCAACCTTTTTAAAAGTAATGGGTTTATAGTTGATTGGGGGGGAACTCGGGTGGGCGTGGTTTGAAAAAAACTGTCTTTTTTTTGACTCTTTTCTGGTGAAATGAGATTTGAGCTTTAAAGCTCTAAAACTCCAGCTCTTACAGAAAAAGGGGGACCAGCGCTGGAAACAGGGGTCTGACACTGGCTTGTTCTGTCCTCAGCAAGGGGGGGCATAACCTATGTGACAGGTTCTCTTTAATACTTGTTAAAAAAGAAAAACTTTTAATTTTTTTCTAAATTGGCATTGCAGAGCCATTTTTTACGACCAATAACTTGGTTTTTCCATCTATGGACATAAATCTGGGCTTGTTTTTTGGGGGCTGAAGTGTAGTTTTTATTGGTATCATTTTAGGATGCATGCAACTTTTTATTCCACTTTTTGGGGGCGCTAAATGACCTAAAAAAAACCTGCAGTTTTTGCACTGGGATTTTTTTTTTAGACTCTGTTCACTGATGTAAATGATTTTATTTTAATACTTTGGGGAATTTTACAGATCGGCGATACAATTGTGTCAACTTTTTTATTTTTTTTTACTATTTTTTGTTAAAAGGTACAAAAGTAATCCTTGGAGCGGAACATAGAGGAACCTTTAAAAGCCAATTGATGCAAAAACCTTGGGAGGAAGAAAGGCATAAAACTTAACTTTTAAAGATAATTAAAAGTAAAAATTACTACTTAGTTTGGCGCCCTGAGAAAACAAAAAAAAAAGAGAAGGCTCACCTATTGGGGGGGGATAATCTAATTCCCTATCCGGGACCCTCAGGTGGGGGACTATTGGGCCCTAGCCTATCAACAAAAACAGGATATGCCCCAATAAGGGCGTTCCGGGCAGGAACCGCCCTGCAAAGAAATCTAACCCATAGATAAACTTTTTGGGTCCTTTCCCAACTTTTTCTTTCCCCAAAAATCGCATCAGGGGATGAGGAGTTAGCGAAGACCAAAAGGGATAACACTGTAACAGAAAGTTATGTCAACCGTAGAAAAAACTGCATAACAGTATGTGCTGAAAGAGGTATAACATGAGCATAAAACCCCCACAACAAAAGTCGCCCAGCACCTGGATTATTTTACTCCGTTCCCCGGGTGAGTCAGCAAACAATCCCCAGAGTGGATGTGCAGTGGCAACATGAGGGGGTCAGGCATTAAACCAAAAAAAAAAATCCAATCCAATGTAAGGAAAACAAACTAGGTACAGATACACAAAAATGAAGCCACAACCCTATTAGAGGGGGGCCAATATATCTACCCCCCAGACTGAGAATGTCAGAAGGGGGCACCCCCCCTCACCCTGTAGGGGTTTTCCCGGCAATGGCCGGTTTGTGAAGCGGTAGAGCGGGCTTAATCTTAAGAGCGCGCGTTTTGGGCCTATGTGACGTCACGGGCAGTGCGCCCGGAAGCCGTCCCCGGGACAATGAGCGTCCAGGGCAACGCCGGCGCAAGCGCGTAGGTACTTAAACCCATTTGGGAAATGTTAAGCATTGATGAAAGCAAACGTGCCTCTGTCAAAAATTTAAAAAAAGCGGTATTTTTGGGTAGGGAACTAGCAAAGACTGAAAGTTACAAAATATACAATAAATGCGAGTGTGAGGAAAAAAGATAAAGAATATATAGAAGAAAAAGCATGTCCAAAGTCAGGAACGTCTAGAAAAAATGATATTGCCACTCGCAAAAGTTTATGAAAGCAATTTAAGTCAAGATGTTCATTCAATCCTGAGGGGGCATGGGGTTCAAGGGAAAATCCAAAAACTCCTTCTCAAGAGCAGCTTTCAAAAATTCCCCGTCGGCAAAAGGGGGGGTGCGGTCAATGCCACACCCAAAGTAGGCAGCTTTCTCACTATTTTTCATTTTTCACATGACGTGATCTGGGTGTCCCTTGCTGGCGGAACATCCCCAGATGCCACCCATAGGGGTCGAGTGTGCGTGTTTTGCCTTTATTTGTAGGCCCAGTACACCTAACATGTAGACGACATGTGGGTTTTTACAGTTAATGAATGGTTGATGTCAAATTTTTTTTTATCGCCCTTTTTGAGAAAGAGTTGTCTGGGGCATGAATGTGCAGAAGGGGCATTTTTGCCACAGCGGAATAACCATTCGGTCGTCGCAACCCATTTTTTTCCTTGGGGGAAGTAATGGGCTGCGTCTAGTAGATCGCGAAAGGGTTTTTACCCTCATAGGGCCACGGGGAAACACCTTTTTGGTCCTTGATCGGGTCCTCCCTTTGGATGGCCGGGGGCGTTTCAAGGCCACGAACAATTTGGGGGGCTTTTCAAATGTACCGACCAGCGTATTTTTTTTTTTTTTTTTTTTTTTTTTTTTAATTGGTCGAAACTTTGGGTTTATTCCCCACTGGGGGGTGTGGTCGCTCCCGCAAGTCTTTTTGTATGCCCGTCTCAGGTGAAACGGGTAGCCCTTATCCAAAACCCCGTTTTCCGATTACCGCCTTTCTCTGAAGTACTTGCTGAAGCAATTGCGTCTTAAAACGAAGGTATTCCCCCTGTATCCTCTTTTAAGGGGTGTGGGATGGTACCGGGCAATTGATCAGCTCCTTGCAGAGAGAGAGTTTTTTTGGGTTTCACTTGAACACCAGACCCCCCCAGGTTGTGAAAAATCTTGCTTTAATTGCTTTTATAAGCTTTTAGCGAAGTGAGCAATTTTCTTTTTTTCAGAGTTCCTGACATGGGGGCCTGCTCTTTTTTTTTTTTCTTATATTTTTTTTTTTCTGTTTCCCCCACTCTGATTTATTGTATATTTTTAACTTCGAGTCTTTTTTTCTCCTTCCCCGCCAAAATACGCTTTTTTTATATTTGACAGAGGCACGCATTGCATTCATTTCATATGTCTTAACACTTCCCAATTTTGGGTTAAGAAACCTACGCGCATGCGCCGGCGTTGCCATGGACGCATCATTGTCCCGGCACGGCTTCACGGGCGCACTCCCCGTGACGTCACATAGGCGCCACTACGCGCGCTTTTAAGTTTTACTGACCGCGCTCTTTACCGCGTCTCACAGGAATCCGGCCCTTTTGCCGGAAAAACCTCTACGGGTGAGGGACGTGCCGCTTCTGAGCATTCTCAGTCTGGTGAGTAGACTATATTCGGCTCTCTAATAGGTTGTGGCTTCATTTAGTGTATCTGTACCTAGTTCGTTTTCCTTACATTGGATTGTTATTATTATTTGGTTTAGATGCCTGTACCCGGCCTCATGTTGCACACTGCACACTCCACTCTGCATTGTTTGCTGACTCACCTGGGTAACAGTGAGTAAAATAATCCAGGTGCATGAGGCGCACTTTTGTTGTGGGCTTTTATAGCTGCACTGTATATACTCTCATTTCAGCACATACTGTTATGACAGTTTCTTCTACAGGCTTGACATAACATACTGTATCACAGCCTGTTATCCCTCTTTTGGTCTTCGCTATCTCCATCATCCCCTGATGCGATTTCTGGAGAATCGAAACATGTTGGGAAAGGGACCAATAGTTTATCTATAGGGTTAGATTTCTTTGCAGGGTCCCGGTTCCCGCCCGGACCGCCCTTATTGGGGCGATATTCCTGTTATTGTTGATAGGCTAGGGCTCAATAGCTCCCGCCACCTGAGGGTCTGGATAGGGAATTAGATTAGTCCCTCCCATTAGGTGAGCCTTCTCTTTTTTTGTTGTTTTCTCTAGGGCGCCATCTAAGTATGTAATTTTACTTATAATTTTTCTATTAAAAGTTTAAATTTTATAGCCTTTCTTCCTCCAGATGGTTTTTACTATTTTATTTGTAAAAAGACAGAAGGGGTGTTTTTCAATTTTCCTTATTTTTAATTTATTTTATATATTTTAAACTTTTTTCTATTTTTTTTTTACATGTACATGTAGTCCTACTTGACCACTAAGAGCATGATTGCTTTTGTACTGTTCTGCAATGATTATATTTTGCAGGACAGTGCACAATAATGTCTCAGAAGTTTATTTTAAACTGCATATACCTCATAAGGAGAGGCAGAAAGGCAGAGAAAGAGGCAGAGTATAAGAGGCGTGTATAGTAGTTGCCCAGAATCAACTCCACTGGTGGGCCCCATAATCGACTCCACAGCAGGGTCCCCAAAATTAAATTCCACTGGTAAGACCTAGGAACCCCAGTCGGACAGTGCTTACACCCTTAAAGGGCTTGTCTCACCATGCTTTTTCACACACCCACAGCTAGCTTCAGACTCCCTGTTCAGGCTGTAGGTGGTTCTACAGCTTCAGGCTACCACTTCCTGTTCAGGCTAGGAGGGGTTCACCAGCTTCAGGCTCCCACTTCCTGTTCAGGCTGGGGATGGTTCTACAGCTTCAGCCTCACACTGCCTAGTCAGGCTGTGGGTAGTTTTATGGCAGTGATTGGCATATCAACTCTGCTATTCCGGTTACACTGACATGAGTGCAGGAGGTTTATAATCTGTAGTGCGCAAAGCTACAGAGCTCTAAGGGTTGAAACTTGTCTCACCATGGTCGGACGGCAGCTTGGAGCAGTCAGATAAGAGAGAGAACAGAGAGAGGTGGTTGGTAACCTAGAGAAACTTGTGCACAAAAGCAGTAAATAAAATCTTCTTTATCTCCTGAACAAAGCAAAATCAGAAGAGCAATATATTTTGTAATAGTCTTTATTTACCTTTCCCTACAAGTTAAAAGCTAATCACTGTGGTGAGAAAACTAAGGTAATAGCACAATGATGTACCTAAACATCATTTTGCGTTAAGGGGTAAAGTCTCACTCTACCTAGGGTATCGGACTTATAGAAGGAGACTGTAACATCATCTTTAGATTGTTATTTATTTCACTCTGTGGTGTCATGAAATATGTTACTGCCTGGAAACCATCATCAAGCAGGACAATGGATCTTACTATGGCTTTATTTTTGCTTTCATTTTGGCTTGTCTATGACAATCTCCCATAGATCTCAGCCCATTTAGAAATGAGTACTTATCACTTCCCCCGGGTGTTCATGTGTTCGGCTACATTCACACAACATAGTTTATCTGAAATACAGGGGCAGCCTTGGATATCTACAGTGGACTTCCCCCATTTTAAGAGGCCAACCCGCCCCATCTGTTAGGGATAATCTGCATCCTAGCTTCCGAAGCTTTTTCTGCGCTAAATCATTGTGGAAAGTGCATAGATAATTGACCTGAGCTCCCGCTCTCTGAGAAGTACTTTGAGGTTGTGTTTTATCGGTGCAGCCAGTGTTGAACTGGGATGCCTGGAGCCCAGCAGTGGAGCTGCTTCATGGGACCCACCAGTGGAGTTGATATTTGGGGACCACCAGTGGAGTTGATTCTTGGAGCCCACCAGTGAAGATGATTCTTGGGACCCACCAGTGAAGATGATTCTCGGGGCCCACCAGTGGAGTTGATATTGGGAGCCCACCAGTGGAGTTGATTTCTTGGGGCCCACCAGTGGAGTTGATTCTTAGGGCCCACCTGTGGAGTTGATTCTTGGGGCCACCAGTGGATTATTTTTAGGACCTCCGTGAGTTGATTATGAGGCTCACCAAAGGGAAAA